>PVKS010009439.1:0-64032 GCA_004027875.1 Aplodontia rufa
AGCCTTCGAGGGTAAATGGATGGTTATGGAAGAGATCATGATGAGTAAAATCAGCTTAACCCAGAGATCTAAGGGTCGATTGTCTCCACTCATCTGTGGAGGTGGGGACTAGTCCCTGGACAATGAGAAAGTTGGTCTAGAAACATGAGTTAAATCCAGATAAGATGTAATGCTTTACAATCTAATAGTTTTTTTAGAGTTATAGTGGGAAGGGGAAGGGAGGGATAAGGGAGGGTAATTGGGGGGGGGCACTCCTGGGGATAATTGCAATATCCAGAATATATACACATTTTATACACATTTTATATTATTTTGTTAAAATCTTGTAAGATTGCTCAAAAATAAAAAAAATCTTAAAAAAAAGAATATAGTTTGTAGAAGAACAACTTTCAGGAAAATGTCCTATTCCTTTAAGCCCCCTTTTTCATCTTTAAATTTCCAAATATTTTTTAGAAATCCAAGGAATGTCTATATTTTAGTTCATTAATTTAAAAAAAAATTGATTGATCTTTGAGCTAGGCACTGTGTCAGTAGGGATTCCCTAAATGACTGGCCAGGAAAAAACCCACAGCCACATGTCCTCAATATTCTTGACCTAATGACAAAGTATCCTTCTCCTTTAATATTAATGGCCCCTCTTACTTATGTATGGGCACACACTGCTGAGATGGAGCCACGGTCACCGCCAGTTCATCACAGATCTTGTGAAGGGCTTTCCATTGCAATTTGCTAGACAGCATCGATATACTTGGTGGCAGAATAATTCCAAAGAATGGATCCAAGGGCATCATTTTTCTCAAACAAATGAGTCAGTGATGGCCCCTTAGCACAGGCAGCAATGTTGTAAATAGCAGAAGACCAGAAACAATTAGTTCCTCTTATTTAGGTTGAAGTATAGATGGGCATTTTTGCAGTACAACTTGGCTATTAAAACTCTTTTTGATCCTGTCATTCACCTGCTCTAAGATGCTGAGCATGTTCCTCTTTGGGCCTCAGTTTCTTCGTATGCTATGTGGAATAATATTTACTGATTTACACAGTCATTTTGAATATTTATGCATAATAGCACAATGCTACAGTAGTAGATACTAACCATTATGTGTTACCTGAAAATGTATATTTTATAGTATAAGATGACTTATGGGATCAATAGAATTGACTTGGACAAGACTCTGTTGGCCATGGGTATGTTCTCATTCCTCTAGCAGTCACTTGTCCAGTGATCTCTTTAAATAGTGGGGTGTGTGCTTGTGTGAAACATGTTTGCATATAGCTTTCTCTATAAAACTAGGGTGAAGTGAACCACTCCAGGGTGTTTGGAGGCACTTCAGAGGCTTGAAATAACCTCCTCGTCTATGTAACTTGTTGTTTAGAGGGGAAAGGAGAATAATTTAGCTGAAGAGGAGGTTTTATATTAAGCTTGACTTTCTGAAATGAGGCAATTTCCATGTCTTTCAACCTCTGGCCTACCATTCCACTAGCAAAGTCCAGTGGCAATTCTATGCTCTGTCACGCAAATAAATACAGCAGCACCCACAGCGTCTGGTACAAGCTGGCAGCCTGATATATATTGCTAAATCACTGCACTTGCTTTCCTTTTTCTTAAATATGGACATCTTTTAAACTCATGCTACATGCGAGAGACAGCTAGGTTTTGTTTATACTTATCGCTGGCTTTGGTCCAAATGTCACGTGAAGAATTTATTAATATTGCTATAATACTACAGAGGACTGTGGAATGTACATTACAGTCAAATTTTTTAAGCTCTGTAGGGGGAAAGAGAAAGAGAAGATAGGATGGTGTGATGGAATTCTAGTCTCTGCAGGAGGGAGGAAGAGAATTTTCTTTATGCCCGTCTTTCATGCTGAGAATCTCCACCGCAATGCCAGTGGTATCCTAGCACAATTTTAAATTGTTCTTTCTTAAGGGATACTTATAACTTCCAAATGGAATTTGATAAGAATCCTAAAAATGTGTAGGTAATAAAAAACTAGAGGACAAAATGTATTATAAATGTAATTTTTGGGCAAGCAAGTACTATTTTGGTAAAGTAATTGTTAAAAGTTACACTTTGTTGATAAAACTTTCATGTCTAACATACATATTTTCTGTTTTGCTATAAATATTCTGGAATATTTATTCTCTCATTCCCTGTAGATATAATACGAGTTTTATCTAGTACTTTTAAAGTTCTTAAGGTAATGGGAAAAATGGCATAATCAGTTTATCAAAGACATTGAAAGCAGTTTCTCAGATTTTTAATGACTATTTGCTTCAACATTTATCCACTTAAGATCATTTCATTGATAACTTAATCATGAAATTCAAAAGTCTTTGCCCAGTCCATTCTCTTTGCCCTACTTCCTGCATTTGTTGGAGTTTTTCCTCCCCTTTCTTGCGTAAACCTCGCTCTTCCTTTGGTTTCTGGAACACATGCCTCTCTGGTGCTGATTATTTAGCTATTGTCTCTCTACTCCAAGAAGCCTATTCCTACTCTTCTGTGAGGCTGGCCATGGAACTCCCCAAGTAACATTTTTCCCAGATTGGCTTATCAGCTGGCTTCCTCTTAAGTTCTCCCAGTAGGAGTCACTAGAGAGAGGTTGAAAAATGAGAGAGGACTTCCTGTTTTTGCAGTTCCTACTAGCCATGTTCCAGCAAAGCACACAGTTGGCTCCAGCCTCTACCTTCTCTTGCCACCTCCGTCAGTCTTTGTGGGTAACCAGAGTGTGCTTCCTTCAAGGCTTGAGTACATGATGTGCCTGTGTTCCTGCACATTCTGGAACACAAGCTCCTGGCCACTGAGCTCTTTCCCCTCCCCAGAGTTCCTGGTACCTGTTAAACTAGCTCCACCTTCCCCATCCTGCAGACCTGAGACAGGGTTTCCTAGTGCTTTCCTCAAAAGACCCAACACGAACTCTTTGGAGCACCTACTCTAAATTATAGGTTCTGGTATTACCACCTCTTCTCTTTTTCTTTGCCAACCCTCTGGATGGTGACTGCTTCCGGTAGTTACTAATTTCTGTGTAGCATCAACACCTCTGTTTTTTCTTACAACTGATACATCTTAGCCGATGTCCTATATTAACAATCCCATTTTAGAAATTCCTAATTTACTTTCTACTCTCCTGAGTAGATTGACAATTCTCTCTTTGCCCTACCTCCTCTACCAGGTTTTTTCTTCTTCTACTAATGATTCTCTTCCTAACCAATGTGACTCTTTGTATACATTCTATCAAATGAGTATTACATTGTTCCATTTCCTCAACTTAAAACATCACATCTCTACTAACTCATATCATCAACTGTTTACTAAATCTTTGTTCTGGAATTTTCTATAAACTTATCATGTTCAATATGCCCACAGTAGAGCTCTCTTTTCTCACATATCACTTCCATGTTTCACCCTGTACCTCCTCTTCAAAAATGTTTTCCTCCCTTCAGTGTGTATCTCAATATTCCCAGAAATAAGAAATTTAATATTCTAAATAGGCCCTTGTATTAAATCAGTAATAGTCTAATCAGGATTATTCTTCAACTTTGCACTTTGCATTTATACTTTCCTTTCTCACTATAGTCATCATTATGTTAACTTAAATCCTCCTTAGCCTAACTCTCTAATAACTGAAATAAAGTCCAGGTTGGTTTATTTGTTTTTGAAATTATTCTCATCTGTACATTGCTACTAGAATACTTTTCATGGATATCTAAATCTCCTCCTACAAATTTTGAGTGGTCCTGTCAGCTCCTGAGGTATAATTTAATCTCCTTGGCTAGAAACCTCCCTTCAATTAAATGACTTTCTGTCTCATCATGACCCCCAGTGCGATTTTAGGAAAGCCAGTTCACTCTATGACACCCTATTTTCTCTCACCTTATCACTTTATATAGTGCATGCAATTCATCAAAGTTGTACTTTGTGATGCCTTCCAAAGACCTCCCAAATAGAGGCAATCTCTCCCCGTGAACGACCGTGTCCCTGTATCATGAGTTGCATGTTATATTTTGTGGGAAGAGAGAAAAGTATGTGTTTGACAGGTAAGAGTGTTGCATGACTGGTCATGCTGTGTGTGTGATGATCACTAGGACTTATCCAGCCAATGTTAGGTCAGTTGACTAAAAGGCAAAAATAAAGTAACATCACAGCTAATGACTTGTTTGAATTCATGACGCTGGTAAAAAAATTTTTTTTTGATCCTAATGATTTTGTGGAGATATAACTTATTAATAAAACCCTGATATTTCTTATTTTTCACTTTATAAAAACATGTACTTCATCATTCATAATTCTAAAATTCTGTCTTTATATCAAGAGATCTGAATGAAATAAGAAAATATAACAAAAGATAATATTAATTCTAGTATATTTTAAAGATATACAAAATATTTTGGTGAAGTATTTTGTCTTAGATAATTTCTATATATGCCCCCCTTTCTTCTTTCTTCCTTTCCTATCCTTTCCTTTCCTTCCCGTCCCTTCTTTCCTTGCATATATGTAGTAGTAAATTTTGCTAAGATTCTACTAGCATCTGCTTTCATGATTAAATCTGATGATGTCAATTTCCATTATTAATTCAACCCATCAGATAAGTATCAGGCTTTATAACATAATGATCCTGAGTGCTTAAAAAAAGGCCTATAGAAAATAATATCTGAGTATATATTATAAAAGTAATAATAACAAAAAAGCATGGAGCAGCTTTACTGTACATTTAAGAATGGCTTTCTGTAATCCAATCCTCAGCTACACAGACAGGAGGAGGGATTAGTAATGTATGGAAGTCTTCCAAAGAACAGAGATGAAATCTTAATGCTGTGGATTACAAAGGAATCTGGAAATAACATTTTAGTATTTTGCTTCCAGAGAGATATATAATTGTACAATTTTAATATAATTCACAAAATTGCTTGGGCTTCTATTATGTTTGAGGACACTTAGGAGGAGAAGGAGTAATTCCCATGGGTGGCAACACTACACCTCCCAGAATATCTATTTATACCATTAGTACTTTGAAAGTCAAGATGATTTAATTATGTCTAACAACTGGATAATGAAATTATTAATTTGTGTAAACATATGATAAAGAGCTAAAGAGCTCAATGATGGCACGAGGCCATGAATAAGCATAAATGAATAATGACAACTAAAAACTATCCTTCTTCTTATTTGGCCTTCCATGGATAAAGAGGGTAAACGATGAAGACTTTTCTCATTAAAATCCTTTATATGTTGATTTCAGCCAAGAAGTTTCTTACTCATAGACTTAGCCTGTTCACTGTTTGCCCAAGAGAGCCCCAGTGTGGGTCTGTTGTACCAGTTGCCCTCTTCTCTGAAATGTCCCCAGATTCAGAAATCTGTGAAGTATGTAGTCATCCTATCTTTAATCATCTCTAAGTAAGGGCAAAAAAAGGTCCAATATTTAAGTGTTTCTTTTTATCGTTGTTCTTGTTTTTTCTTTAAATATTTTCTAGTGATAATGAAGAAGTTTGTAATTTTCAGCCAATAACAATGTGGAGACATTTCAAAGCTAAAAGCATCTGCTTTCAAAGTTGATAACATCAGATCCAATACCAGCCCATACTGAAGGAGTAACTGAAGAAGTGGCAGTGTTAGGAATGACAGTACTTGGAGGAAGAGAACAAGTGTCTGTTAAAAAGTTTATGATATACAAACGAACTCTAGTTGGAGAAATCAGATACCACCTATTTCAATTCCCGTCAGAGGTTCAATTAGAAATAGAATCCTTCTTTGCTTCCTGCCCTACACTGTCATGTTGTTATGGGCCATGCACTGTTTAAACAGCTGCAGAGTTTTACCTTAGGGGTGACTAAATTGCACTGCTGATGTTGATCCCTGTATGGAGCTAAAACGAAGAGGAAACTTGATCATTTGCAGAATGACTTAGGAACTGGGAGTAAATTATGTTGTCTGTTTGAAAATAATGAATTAAGAAATCTAAAGAATATGAAGTTTTAGCTCCAGTTTTGCTCAGTAAACTTAGTATTAGAATTTTTTATTCCAGCATAAACCAAGAATGAAAACCAATATAGATACAAGAGTACAAATAGCAAATTTTAAAAAATTTAAGTGTGAACACATATGCTCATATTTGAGCCTCTTAAATAAGATGTCATTTACTCTCTCTCTTTCTTTTTTTTTTTATTGGCTGCAGTTTTGCATTCTCCTTTTTTAACTCTGGCTCTGTTCCTGTGCATTATCACACTCATTCAGTACACTTATAAATGAACAGACTCTTGTTCCTCCCATTCATTCGTTGACCTTGTCCCGCGGCTCTCAAACTTTACTATATATTACTGTTGAAATAGCAGTTGCAAGGCCGCATTCCCAGAATTTCTGATTCCACACACCTGGGGCAGAGTCCAGACTTGCATTTGCAATATTCCCAGGTAACACTGATGTTGTGGTCGCACAGATCGTACTTTGAAAATCAGTGCTGTAGCAATTCACTCACTTTCTCAAGGGCGTTGGTAAAAGTAAATTCTTGAGAAGGAAAAGGGAATTGTAAATGAATTGCTTGGGAAACTCTTCAGAAAGAGCAGCACTGGTTACTTTTGTTGGGCCCATGAAAGGCTCCTTACCTCCTTTCTCTCCGTGACGCCTTCCGTCAGACCTGTTTCATCCTTCAAACTTCAGTGCTTAAGGGTCAGGACTGAAACCATTCAGAATTTACTGATTTGGAACTTATTGAGCTGTAAGTGAATCTATGGATATGAGAACACTAAGAAAAACTTTGAAATAATTGGATTTTCAACACACCTTCAATGACCCCTCGTCATGATGGAGTGGAAGATGGCAGCTCGTTTTGGTTTCTCTAGATACTGCCTGGATAACACACAGGCACAGGGAACACTCCAGTCAGCATGTGGCTTGGATAGTTTTGCTTCCACACATGTATCAAAGTATTCAGTTCATTCTTATGCAGCCTATAGATCTGCCTCTTATATATTTCCTTTCACTTGCTATATCCTAATGTGTATTTCTCTTTTTGATACCAGGGAGTGAACCCAGGGGCATTTAACCACTTAGCCTCATTCCCAGCCCCTTTTATTTTTTATTTTGAGACAGTGTCTCAGTAAGTTTCTTAGAGTCTTATTAAATTGCTGAGGTTGGCCTCAAAGTTGTAATCCTGCTTCTTCAGTTTCCAGAACCACTGGATTTCTTCTTTGATTTTTGTCACAGTTTCCTTTAGTCTTACCCTGACACTGACCTTGATATTCTTTACTTCTAAGCTCACTGGTTGCCATCTCTAATTTATTGACTATAATTGTTCAGTGATTTTTTTCATCAGTTCATCTCACCTTTTTCTCCTCCCCCAACCATATCTCTTTCAGTCTTTTGCAAAATTGTGAGGAACCTAGTTTTATTTTTCTTTCTCTGTACTTCCGGCTCATTTTGTCCCACAAAATTTCAATGATGTCTACAAAATCCAGAAAGAAATGCAGAAATTAAAAAGTCAAGGCCATGGAAATGATAGAAAAGCAAATTCAGAGAAAAATTACAACAAAGAAAGGCCTATTATAAGCTTAGCAACTTAAATAGTTGTGTACTTTTAGTTAACAATATTAACCTGAGTGTCTCTGTAGTTTATGAAGAAGCAGCAATTATATAGGAATGGTGTCATTGTTAAGGAGAGGTTGCCCAACTAGTTGTTTGTAAGGTCCAGCGCAGAGACTTGTGTTATGGATGGGTCTTTGAATGGACGATTTTGGTTGGCATTGTATGACATTTCAATAGTACTGTTAAATGGCTATAACCATCCATTTTCTAAAAATTTCAAGGAGTTTTTAGGGTACCTGTTACTGCAAGCTGAGGGTCAAGTATAACAACGCAAATGTCTTGTCAGAGGCTGAGAAAATGTGGTTTAAACATAAATATAGTGCTTTTTGTGAGTGCATCATGACTTAGGGGTTAAAAGTGTGGATATGTAGAAAGAGACAAGTATTTCAGTTTTCAAAACAATTTCCAGAATGAAGGTCCTTTCAAATGGTTTCTAATAGAAGTTAGCTAGTAAAGATTTTGAAGCATGTTGTCTGGCAAGGAATAGTTCCTTTTTGCTGATTAAGGACAGATTCTGTATTTTAAAAATTAACCAGCTGAACAGGAGGTTTGACAACGTATTGTCAAAGCTAGACCAAAAATCAACACTACTTCTTGAAGAAATGGCCACCCAGTCTCCTCATCAAGGTGGGCCAATACAGCGGGCAGGTTCAAGAGTTTGAATCTTTCTTAGCATTTAAATAAATGAATTATTTATTACCTCTCCAAAGTTCTTCACTATACCATGTGACCAAGATGATTAAGACTGGAACATTTTCAAAGCATAAATTACCAACCACCCACTATGGTGATAGGGAAAAAAACAAAACAGAAAAAAAAGAAAAGCAAATGCCTTAATAGTACATCTGGTTTTAAGAAACTAATTTTCTTGGTGAATCTGCCAAGATGAATTAGTTACAAATGTACGCTTAAGTAACCAAATAGATTACTTATCTGGTTACATGGTGTTGATGTCATCAATTACATTTTGAAAGATAACTGATTCAAATAATAATTTTGGTTTTAAAGTAAATGATTTTAAGCAATCTTTTCTGATAATAGTTAGCCAGCAAAGCCTGTTCCCATGGACAGCCCTGATTGTTTGTGAAGATAGTCTTGTTAGAAGGAAGATTCGATTTTGAATATTGGACATATTTATGCTCATCAAACAAATCATTGAAATATATACAGGCAAAGAGGATAGAATCAGAATGCAGAAAACTGCATCCTTGAAAATTATTTTATGCTCAGTTAGTGGTCCATTTCTCTCAACCCTTCTTCTCCCAGTGGAACTATGGTTTTTCTAGTTGATCCGTACAGAGCATCTGCTCTACTAACAGCACCCCACTGAGCCGAGACTGAAACTAGCTTTTACCAAATGAAAGTCAAGAAAAGTATATTATTCTGGATTAACTTTTTCACAAATGGATTTAGGAAAAGATCAGGATTCAACATTGATCCTTAGTAAAATAATCTTACCCCCTATATATTATTTTTATATAAAACTCTGATTCTAGAAATATGTATTTGTAGTTTATCAAGGAGAAAACTGGAATGGAGATTGAGACAGAATGTATACTTTAATGACAGCTCATTTTGGAAATACTATGCCTTACTACTCTTTTGATAAATACATCTTTTTTATTTTTCTAGTCTAGGAAAGCTATTGTTCTGGTAATAGAACAGCAAATTCTTGATTTTAAAGGAGTTAAAGAATTCTGAGTGACTGTGCCTAACAACTGGAATGCTTCTCCTCTCTTCTGTTCCACTCGATCCCCTTAATGACAACCAAATGTCATTTGAAGCTTGGGATACATGTGAATTGTTCAGAAATAATTGTGCATAGAAAAAAATAAAATTTAGCACCTTTTGGAGATACGTCATGAAAATAACTATGATCAACACTGAGATAGGTGAACTTATTTTCAAGACAAGCATGAAAACGTAAGAGCTGAGAAATAATTTGGTTTACTCTATAGAAAAATTGTAAAAGATACAAAGACTTTATGTTCTTTGACTCCAAATGTACCTTTTGGTACTCATAAATATCATGTATGCATTCTATAAAATCACTATATTGGCATAACAACCTGTATGAAATATACTATTTCCTTAGAGCAACTTTAAGTGTCCCTTGATGATTCGAATAGTTAATTTATCTTAATGATAAGTGATGTGTACTTAGCAAGAATGAATTTTTTCTGGCTGTTTACATCTGTCTCAAAGGATCCTGAAGGTGTGTGTGTGTGTGTGTGTGTGTGCACGTGCATTTGTGCACATGCACCCACATGACTGGAACTCTAATAACAACCAAACCAAACCAAAAATAAAAACAAAATCTTACATCAGTGATTTTTCCAAAAGTGATGCCTAAATAAATGAATCAATGACACAGTCCATTTTCTATGTGTACTAGATCTAGAACCAGTAATACAGGTTTTGAAGGTCTCAGTAGGTCTGCAAAATTATCAAGTTCACTTAAAGAAATTGACAATTCCTCATCCAGGTGCCTTTAGTTCCTCTTCCCTAACCTCCTCATTGAATTTTCTACATGTGGAAGAATTTGTGCAATAGCCTTCTGGAAGCATGCAAAATCTCAGGAAGACCCTTTTCTCTATGGTTGTCTCTTGAGATATATTTCTTTTCCTATCATGCCTCTAAAATGTAAATTTCCTGTGCAATCCTACATACCATTTTATTTTTCTTTCCTTGACTGAAACCCAAGCATGCTCCAGCAGAGTAAGAATTTCATTTGGCATGCAGCCCATACACTGGTGTTCTGAATGACATTTCTCCTAGAGCTTGCTGGCTTCCATGATTAACCATTCATTACACATCAGAGTGCATACCTCACATTGCCGCATACTTAGCTAAGGAAATTCTACTGCCTATAACCATAAGTAAATGGAGACAGTCTCCCTTGCCCATCCATTGTATGCCTTTGTACAGAAATGATCTGGGATACTTTGGATTCAAATATAGTTTTTTTCTTTTTATTGGTATATTGACAAATAAAGCTTACCATCAGAGGCAGAGATCCTTACTCACTTATGTCCCTTTTTGGAGTATAAAATGTTCAAATACTTTAATCAACTGAAAGGAAGGACACATTGGCCCGTTAACTGTGTTTTGGATCACATACCACATATAATATTCACATGCAGATTAATATTACTTTAAATACACTTTTCACAGAATGATCATTTTAAATTTACTAGTTTTACAAAATTATTTTTTTCATCATTGAAAGTTTGTCTTATAAGGGTGATTCAGTTATAAAGTGGCAATAACCATAAGCAGCAGAAATAATACAATCCTGTCTGATGGGATGTCTGAAACTTTTCTGTCTGGTCCTGAAGATTCATTTAGAAATTTAAAGCTATCTGATGTATAGTTCTGGATTTTTCAAAATGACTCTGCTTCAGAGAAATTGTAGCAAAGGACATCAATCCTCCTTCCCTCTAAATTCATCAGTTAGAGACACTCACACAAGTCGTAGCTTCTATGTTGGTGAATGTGTGCCAGTGTTAATTAGAGTTGAGAACCTCAATATAAGTGCTAAAGCTGGGAAAATATACTGTTTGGTATAAACAGAGACTTGCTTTGGAGAAAATGATATAAACTTTAGCATATGTATAATGTTTCTTAATAGACAATATGGAATAATAATAACAGGGATGTCTAAATCATATTTCAACCGTCATACTGGGTATTGAATAGTGTTACCGATACTAACTTGTCTTCTCTTGCCTTCTGATTATTAGCAAAACCAAGCTGAGATCTTTACATCCTATGAATGTTCCCACCTTTTTATATAGAAACATAAACACACTACTGACTCTTAAAATCTTGATGTTGAAAATGAAGTGGGTCCTATAAATATTTCACTGTAATTTCTTTCAAATTAATAAATGATCATTGAGCCACTTTGTGTTCCAGGCAATGTTTTCATTGTGTCTTTTTTATAGATAACAATAAACCAATGTACCTGAGACCTAGTTAAAAAGAAAAATCCCAAATGTATAAAACTATAATGTAATAAATACCTTATTGGAGATTTGAATAAGTTCCTATAAATGCTCACAGGAAGAAATAATTCATTTTCTTAAGTAAAATATTCATGAATTAATACTCGAGGACAAAATGTGTATTTCTTTTTACTGTGAATTAGAATTGTCTTTTGTCAGATGAACAGATATAAAGCATTTCTAGCTGTAAAAATGAATAAGAAAAGCTCTGGAAACAGAAATCTGTCATCTTTTGCAAACAAGATTAAGCATCTTGGTATGGTTAAATTGTAGTGCATGTGGTAGGGGAAGGTATTTGTTGAATGAGTGAATAAGTGAATCAGGAGTGGCATAAAGTGAAGAATGTCAATCAGAGGATGTTTTAGTTAATCTAGTGTAGACTAAGTGGATCCAGTAAAGATTTTAATTAAGATAATGAAAAGACCAGATTATGTTTTGGAAACCCTATTAGGCTGACTGAAGGCTGGGGTAGAGAAGTTAGCAATAGAGGAACTGAAAATTCAGTGAAACAATTTGTTTTTGCCAAAATTGTCAAAGCAACTAAGAAAAGAAGTAATTTTTGCCTAAGTTAAGCACATAGCTGTATCTGGGTGCATTCTTTTAGACTTATATGGTGCTCTTTTGCTAAAGAGAAGCCTGGGTTAGGGTTGCTTCTCTTTTCATCTTTTTAGTTTATGCCCACGCAGTAAGTAAGGAGAATGGTATTTTACCCCTTATCTGTCTTCTGTCTATGGAATGGCTCATGACATTTTTTATCAGGGTCTTTGAAGTCTTTGAAGGCGAATGCCATAAAGTTCATAGAGGGTTATTGTCCCTTTTGATCAGAGACTTGCCATATTTGTCTTATTTATACTACTTTTGGATCTACAATATATCAGCTCTTGAGCCATATTTTATATAGTTTTTCTTATTGAATGAATCAGATGACCATTTCCCAGGATCTGGTCCCCAAGAAAATGATGCCTATTGATCAGTTTTGAAATAAGAATATCAGTTCATTTAATAACAACTCTTTTGGAAAATGTTTGACTTTTGGTGCTGTTTTACCATGAACCTATAAATTATTTTCCTAAAGTGGAAAAGGTCATCTTTCTGGAAAAAGTATTTGACTTAGCAAGTATTTATCTTCCTTTGCAAAATGCTTGCTAACCAAATTTTCTTGAATGTCTCTATTCTCCATTGTTTTCATGTCATATGCTATCTTGGACATTTTATTTTCTAAAGCTGCTGCTAATGAAGATGTGTTTCGGAGCCCATCCTAAATGTTCTGGCTTTTAAGTGAAGCAGATCACAAGCAGATTGGCCTCTTAAAGTAAGTGAGCAATCTTTGATTTGCTTGAAGGAAAAACTGGAGAAAATCAAGAGGGCTTGGTTCTGTTTTTCATATGACAACACTTTGGCTAGGATTTCCTCCTTTCCATTTTCTGACTCTAATAAAAATATCTTTCCTTTAATATTCAAAGTTTGAAGAAACTGTAACAATGAAATGTTTTAACCATCCACTTTTGCTGTGCAGCAGCCCCCAAATTCTGATCTCTTTACTTTGTTCCAAGTCATTTTAAAACTCTAGAAATGAAGGTATACATTTTAGGTTGCTGTTTAGGTATGTGTCACTCAGAAGAGTAATGTTGCCTTAAATATTACAAGTTGAATGCCATAAATTATCACATGCTGTTACACATTAAGATTTTGAGTGTTGAACAATTTGATTTTATCTTATAATTAAATCCATCTCAACAAATGCTTAACTCTTTAGAACTGAGATTGAACAGAAATCTTTATGTATCTGTTTAAATGTGTATAAATATACACTTACGGCAGCTTTCAAATTATGTCACAATCTAGAGATACATTTTCTCATTGTCAGTTTAAGCAACTTGGAGTAAGGAGTCACTGGAGCATAAGTACTCGGCTTTAACTACTATTTTAAAATTTCTTTATTAATTTACTATAGACGTTGTTAGCCTTTACATTCTACCAGGTACTTTGCTGCACTTAATGATTGATTAGTAGGCAATACTCTTGAAATGTTTCACAAACCATTTAAAAATTTACTTATTTTTGAAACAGAAAGAGATATATACACATATATATGTATATTTGTATATATGTATGCATATATATGTATATATATGTATCGTGCAGGAGGATGTTTTGAAATGTGTAGATGTTATGAAAAAACTACATCAGGCTAATTAACATATGCAATATCTCACATTTTCCTTAAACCTTTCTTGAGTCAACACTGTTAATAGTACATCAAAATACATCAAAACTCAAGTTACCCTGAGTCTATCAAAATGTAATCAATGGAAAATGAGTAGCTATGTAAGCATTCAGTTTGGAGTGGTTGAATTAATGATAAATATTCAACGCAATTTTTATGGCAAGATGAGTATAATATGATCAGTTTATCTGTAAAAGAAAAAAATGGCTGATGTTTTGATTGTGTTGGTAATTATTTGTTATGATCAAATGTCTCCTGCATTTTCAACATTTTGTCATAAAAATGGTCGAACATAAACAAAAGAAGACTGAATAGTACAATAAGGCTCCTTCCCTGACAATCCATTCAGCATTCTTTATTTATTTTATTTTATTTATTCCAGTGGCACTTAACCACTGAGCCACAACCACAGCCTTTTTTTTTTTTTTTTCCATTTTTTATTTTGAGACTGGGTCTTGCTAAGTTGCTAAGTCTGGCTTTGAACTTGTGATCCTCCTGCCTCAGCCTCTCAAGCTGCTGGGATTACAGGTATTTGCCGCTGTGCAGGCTCAGCATTCTTTTACAGATGGTTTTTTTGCCCAGGTATGTATTGGTGAGGGAGGGGATAGTGGTTGTGGAGGTCCGCTTTGTGCATATTCTAATATTCCATTTGGGGTTCTTGGGATGGCATCTAAGATTCAGCAGCTTAAGCGCTATTGCTTCAAAGCATCTAAAAAAATGTTTTGAATTTAGTTTGCAAATGCAACTGCTCAACAGGGATTAATCCCCCTGTGGATAATGACCTTTAATATTTATATCAGCACCAACAGTTGAACAGGCAAAGCAAACCAGGAAGAGGAGCATGTTCAGTCCAGGATTAGTGTGATTAAAGTAAACCTGTTCTGCTTGTTCTCTTCATTTGGCTGTTTGTAAATGCGTGAGGAAGGCAAAAAATAGCTTCCATCATGAACAACAAAAGCACATTTGTCCCACCCCGACCTCCTTCCATATTAGCACTGATTGTCCTGTTTGTATGACTTGAGTATGAAGAGAACACCAGCCTTGTTTCCACACTGGTCTGTGTTTGCAGGGCAAAGTAGGCATTTGAGCTGTGTTGCTGGACTCACTGGAGCTCCTGGCCAGCAAACACATGCATGTGAATGAGAGCTGGGCATTTTGTATTATTTTATTTTTTTGGTACCAGGGATTGAATCCAGGGGTGCTTAGCCACTGAGTCACATCCCTAGCCTCCCCATACATTTCTTTTTGAGACAGGGTCTCTGTAAGGTGCTTAGGGCCTCTCTAAGTTGCTGAGGCTGCCTTTGAATTTATGATCTTCCTGCCTCAGCCTCCTGAGATGCTGGTGGGCACCACCATGACTAGAGACAGTTGGGCATTTTTGAGGACATTGTAAAAAACAGGTATTCACAGCATGATATTCTTTTTTTTTTTTTTGTCTTTTTAAGGAGAACTTTATAATGTTTCAAATTTAAAAAAAAGAACAAAGGACAATCATAGATCACAATCACACAATTATGCATACATAAATACATTTTTGGAAATAATTATATAACTTTAAGACAGCCCTGTATGATTTAACATGGCCTAATCAGAGCTAAAATATCAGAATGATGATACATTATTATTTGCATCACCAACGCAAACGCACACACATGCTTAGTTGAAATAAGATTAAATATTGTACAGAAGAATGGTGTCATATTTTAAATTCTATTAGAAATGGCCTGAAGTCCCCTTCATCTTTTTCTATAAATGTATTTACTCCCCCTTCTTCCAATGTATTATTTTTTCTGAGACCTTAATATTTGTTTTTTATCATAAATATTTGTCATTTTTATTTACCAATTACAAATAAAATTTTAAATGATATATTATTTATATACATGTATGAAGAAAAATAAAGAATTCAAGAAAATGCAGCTGAGTTGTATTTCCCTAATTTCCAAACTACCTATGTTATATTTCTAATGTAAAATAATTTTTTGTTAAATACCCATTCTCTGTTTCTAGCTGTTCTTAGACTCTTTTTTTTTTATATATATACACATCTTATACACATTTTATATTGTTTTGTTAAAATCTTGTAAGGTTGCTCAAAAAAAAAAAATATGGAGATTTGGGGCTTGAGCGGTGGCTTAGTGATTACGGTGCTTGCCTGGTATGCCCAAGATTGCAGGTTCAAATCCCAGCACCACGTACGCAACGAGGTGTCGGAGCAATGAAAGTCACATGAAAAATGAAATAAGATTGATTCTCTTTTTCTCTCACTGTCTCTCTCTCACTAAAAAAAAAAAAAAAGAATAAGGACATTTTTTTCTAGAGTGCTGTTGTTGTTTGACCCATTAACCCCAGAGAGTGACAGTTCAGGAAGCTACATCTCTCACTTTAATTTTAGTGAGCGGGGAACTTCCTTCTGGTCATTTAAAAACTTGAAATATGACTGCGCAATGTGGCACACGCAGCTCCAGAGGCTAAAGCAGGAGGATCGCAAGCTCAAAGTCAGGTTCAGTAATTGAGTGAGGCCCTAAGCAACTTTAGCAAGACCCTGTCTCAAAATAAAAAAAAAATAAAATAAAAGAAAAGAAAAAGAAAAAAGGCTGGGCATTTGGCTTAGTGATTAAGTGCTCCTGGATTCAATTCCTGATATCAAAAAACAAAAACAAAACTACAGCAACAATAAAAACAAAAAGCTTGAAATATGTTCACTATGGAAACTTCATTAGAAGATGCCTAATTCGGGGCTGGAGCAGTGGCTCGGTGGTTACAGTACATGCCCAGCATGCGCCAGTACACGGGTTGAAACCCCAGCAAACACAACTATGTGTCAGAGCAACAAAAGCCATGTGAAAAACTCAAAAAATTGTTCTCTCTCTCTCTCTATCTCTGTCTCTCTCTCTCACTCACTATCCTTCTCTCTTAAAAAAAAAAAATAGGTGTGCCTAATTCACATCTGACTGAAAAAGAGAGCTGCAGAGAGAAACACTGCGTTTGGGTAGTAATTACACTTCTGTTGACGATGGAGCAAACTTTTCAACAAACTCCATGCAGGCTGCCCATGCAAAGGAGGACCTGTTCTGAACCTTTTTTAGTGAGGAGGGTGAAGACCTCTAATTGCAAGAGCCTGTGAGGAGTGGACAGCCTCAGAGGAGCAAGAATGAGGGTCCACATGAGAGTGGGTGGAGGGAAGAGGAGCAAAGGAAAATACTAACCACACATTCTGTTCCAGACTCCACAGGCCTTCGCTCAGTAGGAAGGAAACAACACTGAATGCTGTGCATGTGTAGAGCAAATTGCGTGGAATTTGGCACTGCTTACCAAACCAAAGCCATGTTTGCAACTCAGAGTGGCCTGAAGACTATTAGAACTTTCACATCAACATTAAGAGGCATGTGATTTCTCAAATTCTCATGAGGGTTGGGAGATTACCACCACTGAATACATTTTATTTTTATTATTATTTTATTTGAAGATATCTGCATATGTTTGTTTATTTATGTATTCAATATTTTCTCAGCATTATTGAGGTATAATTGCTTAAAAGTTGTAGAAATTTAAGGCACACAATGTGATGATTGGATCTGTGTACATATTGTGGAATGCTTACGTAGTCAAGTTAGTTAACATTTTCGTCACCTTTAGCATGTGTGGTGGGAACATTTAAGAGCAATTCTCTTAGAAAATTTCAAATATAAAATATGGTGTTATTAACCATTGCCATCATGCTGTATGTCAGATCTTTATAACTTAATCACTTTATACCTTAAATTTGAACCCTTTGACTAACAGCTCCCCATTTCTCCCATCCCATCCCCTAGCAACCACCATTCTATTCTCTGTTTCTATGAATCTGACTTATAAAAGTCCACGTATAAGTAGAATCATATATTTGTCTTCCTCTGCCTGGTTTATTTCAGTTAGCATAACATTATTATTTTCATTCATATTGTCCTAAATGGTAGTAGTCCCTTAATTTTTGCTGCTGAATAATATTCCATTGTGTGTGAATGTGTATATTATGTGTGCACTGTATATGTGCATACATGCAATATTTTCCTTATCCATATCATCCGAGGTCAGATGCTTGCATTTCTTTGCTACTGTTAATCATACTGCAATGGGCATAGGAGTGCAGATATCTTTTTAATATTTTGATTTTTGACTCCTCAGGATTCATATCTAGAAATGAGATTGCTGACGTTTGTAGTAATCCTATTTTTATTTTTTTGTGAACTCCCATTTTCCATAATGGAAAACATTCTCAGCAGCGGTGCACAAGGATCCTCTTTCCTCCACATCACTGCCAACACTTGCTGTATTTGGTGTCTTTTGACAATAGCCATTCTAATAGACATGAGATGAAACTGCTTTGTGGTTTTGATTTGCAGTTTCCTGATGCTTAGAGCTGTTGACCACCTTTTTAGGTACCTGTTGGCCATTGATACGTCTCCTTTGGAAAAATATTCATGTTCTTTGCCTTTTTTAGAAGTAGGATTATTTTTTAGTTTGCTACTGACTTTTGTGAGTTCCTTATATACTTTGGCTGGTATCCCCTTATGAGATATGTAACTTCAAATAACTTTTACTATTCTGTAGATTGCCTTTTAATTTTGTTGATTGTTTCCTTTGTTCTGAAGATTCTATTTAGTTTGATATCCCACTTGTTTAATTTTGCTTTTGGTATCATATCCAAAAATCATTGCCAAGACCAATGTCAAGCAGCTTCTTTCCCTATGCTTCCTTCTAAGAATTCTATGAGTTTAGTAGTTTCGTAAAACTTTACATTTTGAATGAGTTTTGTGAATGGTACTGGAAAGAGGTCCTATTTCATTCCTTTGCTGTGACATCCATTTTTCCCAGCACTCTTTATTGAAGAGACCATCTTTCTCCCATTGTGTGTTTCTGGGTTTATTTGTGTTCTCTACTCTGTCCTAGTGGTTTACATGTCTGTTTTTACTATTAGTACCTTACAGCTTCAATTGCTATTGCTTTGCAATATAGTTTGACATCAGGAAATGAAATCAGCTTCATTGCTCTTTCTCAAGACTATTTTGGCTGTTTGGGGTCTCCTGTGATTCCATATAAATTTTATAGTCTTTTTTTTCTATTTCTGTGAAAAATATCACTGGAATTCTGACAGTACTACGTTGAATTTTGGGGGTAGATAGCCATTTTCATAATATTAATTCTGCTCTACAAATATAGGATATCATTTCCCTTACTTGTAACTCCTGCAATTTCTGTTATCTATGTTTATAGTTTTCAGTATGAAGCTATTTCACCTCTTAAACTGATTAATTAATTTATTTTTTTAAGAAAGAGCTGGACAGGGGCTGAAGCGGTGGCTTGGTGGTTACAGCGCTTGCTCAGCATGCACAAGTACATGGATTCAAACCCCAGCAACCCAGGTACACAACTGTCAGAGCAACTAAAGCCATGTGAAAAACTCAATAAAAATTGATTCTCTCTGTCTCAGTCTCTCTCTCACTGTCCTTTCTTTAAAAAAAAGAAAAAAAAAGAAAGAAAGAAAGAAGAAAGAAAGAAAGAAAGAAAGAAAGAAAGAAAGAAAGAAAGAAAGAGAGAGCTGGACAGTGAAAGAGAGAAAGAGATTCAATTTTATTTAGTTTTCCATGTGGCCTTTGTTGCTCCAACACTTTGTTGTATAAACGATGCTGGGTTTGAACTCAAATCCTCGCGCATGCCAGGCAAGCACTGTTACCGCTGAGCTACCACTTCAGCCCCATAAATTTATTTTTTAAGTATGTTTTTCTTTTTGATGCTTTTGTAAGTGGGGTTGTTTGATTTTGTTTCCAGATTGTTCCTTGTTGATATGGAAATGCAAGTGATTTTTTTTGTATATAGATTTCATGTCCTGTAATTTTACTGAATTTACTTATTAGTTCTAACAATTTATTGGTTCCACTACTGAATACATTTTAAAGGGACAATGGGGCATGAAAATAAAATTATGTTTTAATTATGTCAAGGTCTTTGCTCATTTGTTGTGTTAGATACAAACAACCTCAGCAGTGTGATTGTGTGAGCAGCTGGGCTTTGTGGAGAGGCTGGCAAATCGTCTCAGGGCTCATAGAGCTTCTGGTTTTCACCTACAACTCTGAATTTTCAAAATCTTTAAATTCTATCAACTTGCTGCTCTCTTCCTCAAAACCTACTTCTGTTTTTACATTTTCACAATTTCCCCTAGTTGCACAAAGATACCTCCAAGCTAGACACAAGGTGGAATGTCTTCACTTACAGCCACTTGGGGAAGACAATGGAAAGCATTCAGTGCCACCTGCCCTTGGTCCCGGAGTTCCGGTTGGGGGATGTTAGGGTTGTTCAATGGCCCCATTTTTTTTTTATTTGAAAACAAAGGGAAATAAGCATTTGATGATTCATGGAAGTTTATCTAGAATTAGAGAAAGAGAAGTAAGTACACAGGAAAGAGGGTGAAGTCGAGATGGTTTTAGTGGAACGGCAAAAATTGTGAGCCGCACTTGCCAGCAGGTGAAGCACATCCCTAGCACTTTCCCTGGAAAGGAAGCCCCCTGACAGAAAATGCAAGAATGATACCGGTCAAGTCACCTGTGTCAGAAACAATTGATACTTAATAATCATAAAATTAACTAATTGGACATATTTATAGGAAAGGGAGCAGAAATAAATCAGTTCACAATCCCCCAGGTACATTCATTTAGACTTAAAAAATGTGAAGAGGGATATTTAAAAGGAGAGGAGAGGAAAAGGACTCCATAAGGAAAAGCCTTTGGGAATCTGTGAAACATTCCCTGTATATATATTGCTGAGCACTGGTAGTTGAGAAAGAGAATAAAAAAAAAACAACAACTAAATTTAACTGATATGTTAAAAATTACTAATATGTTCACTCCTTCTCCAATCCACAATGAATATGTTCAAGAATGTCATACTTCTCAAATAGCAGAAATGTTTGTTACTTATGGTACCTCTGTTGACATGTGGGAAGTAATAAGGGCATCAATTTAAAAATCTATTCTGAGTACTAAAAGCCAAAGGAGTGGCTATGAGAAAAAAATATGAGCATGCTGATTCATCACTGTGAGAGTTCCTTGGGAATATTAATTATATTTATAGTTCAGAGCCTAAAGAGACTGATGTTCAAAGACAATGATGGAAGCATGAATGAATAAACAAGTAATTAATCAATACGCTGGAGATTGGATGAGCAACTCAATGCCCAGCCTGGGAAGTTTTCAGCGACAGGCATGTCTCTCCCAATCTGGTTCTTCACTCATGAATTTACTTATTTATTTTTGGAATGTTAAACCTAGGTTAATGAAATCTCAGAAAGTGAGTCTAATCTTCTTTCACAAAGAAGAGAACTGAGAGTAAGAGAAGCCAAGTAATTCAGCAGATTCAGGCCTGCAGCAGATTTGGGCTTTTCTAGCTTCTCAACCTGTGCCTTTTTCACTCCAGCACTCATCGGACACACACATTAACACGAAAGATCCAGACTGAGAATAAAACCTGCAAACTCAACCAATAAGCAATGAATGGTTTATATATTCCCTCCACAATGCCTGGAGTGAAAGGGGTGTATTCAAATCTGAATCAAACACAGTGCTCTAACTTCATCTAAAGTTTCTATTTCTTAGTAAGTGTGTGTTATCAAAATTGGAACATGGAGGGTATAAGAGAATGTTGTCTCGGGGTCTTAAAAATTGCTGCAGCTAGAAATCAGGGGGATATTTCGCCACTGAGTCTTCTAGAGAAAGATACCCAAATACAGGGACTATTGTTAAGAATTCTTTTTCTGAACCTTCTGTTCAGTCTTCAAAATAAAGGAAGATCCTAAATCAGTGCATTTTTATTTGACCCTTCATTTAGAATTGTTGCCAAAGTACCCTCATTTATCATCATCTCAGGCGATGCTCTTGGGTATCTTTGTGGGATTATGCAAGACTGACTTTGAAAACTGTGACTGCCTCTTGTTCACCAATTAAAGTAATTCACATAATGGCAAGGAACACAAGACTAATATTCCAGTATTCTCAAAAATAATGACTAACAATTGCAGGATATAAATGGTAAAAGTGCCATTGATGATAATGCTGGGGCTTTTAAACACTTGTACGAGTCCATTTATAGCATCTCCTGCTACCTTCTGCCTTTCAGCATAACCCTGCCACCCCTGAATGGGAACATGGATCACTTCCTCCAAAACAATTCCATTCAGTTTAATCATGAAGAAAACCTCTTTTATGCAGATCCCCCACTTCCTTCCCTCTGATGTCCAGACCTTTCAAGCTCCCTAAGTCACATAGCATTTCTGTGCATTGTTACCACCTCCTCAGTGAGGCTGCTGGGAAGCACTTCAAACAGTCTGTTCTGGAGGGGTGCACAACTGGCCAGGGGGTGGGGGGAAGGAAGGGAAATCAAGTCAGTGCTTGCCAAACAATGAACAAAAAAAAAAAAAAGTGAGGGTTGGTGTTGGAGAACAGGGAGTGATTTTTACTGAGCCAAATGAAATGGTACCCAAAAGAAATGTTTAATTCATTCCAAAGAGAATGAATTGATTCAGAAGTGATTGCTTAAATTTGTGAAAATGCATAATTAGAAAAATGGTGTTAAGAGAATAACTTGGGTGTGAAAGGAGCCCTGAAAGCTTGTGGAGTTGACTTTGACTTCCTTAAGGTTTTTGGAGGTCTGACTTTCCACTCCAATTCCCCAGACATGGACATTGGGCGTTAGTGCAAGAGATGGTGGCAGCTGGGACTGTTATGTAGCTGCGTTCACTCTGACATACTAACCTATGTATAAAATTTCTCCCAGTGACTTGTTGCCTGTAATAAAAATCTATCTTTAATATGTATAGCATAAAGGCTGATTGTTTTTAAACAGGAGGCTTTTCAAGGTTTACTGCATGGAGTCGGCTATTCTTTAAGTTAAAATAATGTTTGACAGGTCAGTCATGAGACATAAAAGATTAAAAAAAAAGCCAGACAATTTTGTACAAATAAAGAGACAGAAACAGAAACATCAAAGCTCAGGAACTATATACATTGCACAAAGCATTAGGAGTTTCTGTTCTCTTTAAAATTTTGACATATGTTGTATAGTGTGGTTAGTGCTATTAAGGGAATGCAAACTTCTTTCCAAGCAGTTGTTTTACCACTCACATCTTCCCAGGGTCATGTGAAGGCTGCTTTGAAGTTTCCTAGGAATAAGGGCAAGGTACCACTGTGCTCTCCTGGATAGGTTAAGTACCAGCAGAGATGTTCATGGAGGGATGCTATATCAGTGATCTAGATATGACAAATGCCAATAGAGAATGCTGATGGAGACTTGAAATGAAGTGACCTATCAACTAAGTAGTGTTTGTTGTTGGTTCAAATGGCATTTTGATTTCTTATCATAGGGATTGTGAGAGCAGTCTGGCCTCTGTAAGTACCCCAGTCCCATTAGGGCTGAGAACTTCTAATAGAGTGGAAGAGCTTTGGAAGTTAGAGATGCAAAGATTTTGAGATGAGGCCGGATTCCCTGCTCCCACTGGCAAATGGAGTCTGGGCCATTACAGATTCCAGCAGCGAAAATAGCCCGCTTCTAGTGTTTGCAGCTATTCCCAGCTAAAACTGGGAATTTGGGCTGGCTGCAGGTGTCTACAGCCAAAATAGTGTTAGCAGCTCTCCAGTTAAAAGCTGGGTGTTGCAGCTTTTGGTGTGGTGGAAATTCACCCTGGGAATTCGGTGCCGATCTTCTGGGTCCTTGTCTCATGAATTTGAAGAATAAAATGCATGGACAACCACAGAAGGGGGAGTTAAAGGACTAAGATTTATTTAGGAAAAAGAGCAGAGTCTCCACAGGGCTGAGGGGTACCTGGAAGCAGGACACCATTTAATGGAGGTCAGGCCAGGGGTTATCCTGATTTGGGGTATGAACATAATTAACATTCATGCAAAGCAGGCATTGAGAAATGCATCTACATCATTGGTTGAAACCTATGCAAAACAGGCATTGAAATGTAGTACCAAAATCATTGGTTAAAATCTATGCAAAACAGGTAGCAATTCTTTCCAAGTTCCCATCTGTGTTCATCCCCATTTCTTAGTTTTCCTGCCTCAGGGACAAGGGAGTTGCTACCACAGGTGAGCCTCATGGTAATTTGCATATGAAGGCCCTGAGTATGCCCTGTCAATCACTCTCTACCTGCTCGCTCTTAGAAGGGGACCCTTGTCCTAACTACCTAACCATTTTACTCTCTCCCCTAAAACTGTCTCATTAGCATTGGCAGGTTGACTGTCTAATTAAAGAAGTAATTATGGATTATATCTCAATGGGTAGATGTGAAACTCCATATAGGTTTGGAAGGAATTTTTCATAGCTATTACATTTTTCTCACCAAACATTTATTATTCAATTGAGTAGTTTTTCATTTAGCTTCAGCAAACTATCAGAAGAATTTCTTGGATGGACTAAGATAAAGTAGGATCATTTCTGAAATGGAGTTTATGTACTTGGCAGAAATGCTTCTGCAGAGGAATGGTTTCTAGAGCATATTATAGCTTAAGGGACAGGGAGCCCCTTCAGTCTTCCCATAATTAACTCTTTTCCTGATTCTGATTTCTGGAGCCAAGATATTCCCTGAGTAGTCAACATCCAACCTCATGTAATGGAAGAAGCTTGGACTTCAGAATGAGACAGCTGTAGATTTATACCTCGCCTCTCCCCTCTGCCAGTTGGGGGACACTGAGAAAGTCTATTAACTTCTCTGGGCTTTGGGGTTTATCATCTGTAAAATTGGGATAATAATACCAATTTAGTGAGGTTTATTGTAGGAATTAAAATGCTATTTATGTAAAGCTCTTAACATTTAACAAGTACCAGTTTTCCCATTCTAACTTCAACAGAAGGAGAATTGATTGGAAAGGCTTTCATTTGGGAGCCATAAAGAAGCATATTCAAGACTATGAAAAGACAAACTCTTCTTTCTCCTAATATTAGATCTTTAGTTTGGTACTTTCAAAACCTATCATTCCAAAAGCTTCAGTGTTGGAATCAGAATAGATGAATGAGGGGATTACATGGACTCATTTATCTCTCCTCCTTCTTATTATTCCTAACCTCCTCTCCCCACCATTGCTTTGAATGTAAGCCATTTGGAAGATCAGCATCAGCACATCAAAGGTGTACACAGATTCCTCAAACTCAACTCTCCCAATGTCCAACTTAGGATCTTTTTCCTGCCACCACCAGACACTCACATTAGAAAACTATAATTTATCTTAGTTATCCTTTCTGATTCCCTCTACATGCAATCCATCTCCAAGAACTTTTATCTTTAAATTAGTACTATTTGCTTCTTTCCCTCTTCCCCTCTGGGTTGTATCTAAGTTTTGGTATTCTTTGATTCTTTCCAAGATTAATTACTGTCCAGAATTTTTCCTCCTGTTGTCTTCTCCTCTCTTCTCAATCTGTTCTAATGCAAAGATAATTATTTTAAAGTTCCTGCTTAAAATCATTAGATGTCTGTTGATAACATTAAACAATTACATTCTGAGTTCTTTGGTGTGAGGAATGGCACCCCAGCCTCTGTCACATTTCCTGCCACGCCTCTAGTCACATTTCTTGCCAGGCCTCCCCTGGCTCCCTAAGCTCCATCCACTCTGAATGACAGTCCATGCTGTTAAACTCTGCAGCTTTGTCCATAATATTCCTTCTGTATAAATCCTTTGTTAATCTACTTTCCACCTGAAAAATTTCGCAGTTGAAACATGACTTTCTCTGAAACATTTGCTGATTCTTGTTTGCCACTATCTGATCTACAAAACCTGGGAGACAGTGATTCCCTTCTTTGTACTCTGAGTCTTGTATAGACCTCTAGGATTGTGGTTACTGTATTGGATTAGATGAACCCCTTCCGTGGACTATGTATGAATCTCATGAGCAGGGAACTTATCTATTTGTCTTTGTGACATCAGACTGTTATTCATAAGATTTTTTCAATTATAAGGTTAGTTGAACAACTGAATTTAGGTGACAGAATCAGGTTATTAGATGATGCAGCATTAAGACAGAGTTGGATATGATGAGACCAAGCTGCATTTGGAACGTGGGATGGAAAATAAAGGACACACACTCAACATTATTTAGAATAATTTTGGCAAAGTAATGACTTGTGAAAATCTACCAGTAGTATAAAAAGAATAATGAAAGAAAACAGCGGTAATGACATATTCGCTTCAAAATGGCAACGAATTGCCTCTTGAATTTTTAGATCCATTGTTATCAGTCAGGTGTGGCCTACATTCTTGTAACAAGTAGTCTTCAAATTGCAGTGAGTTAAAATGATATTGTATTTCTCCTAATTCCATGATGTAGGTGTTGTTAAAACATCAAGAGACAGTGGAGGAATAACCAATGAGCAGTGAAACAGTAAGACAGCCCTAAAAGGAGTTGATGTTGAGTTGAAAATGGAAGAATACTTAGGACTTTAGCAGGTCAAAAATGTCAGGAAAAAGATATGCGTGATAGAATAGCAATCAATCAATCAATCAATCAGAGTTGATGAAACACAGGCAATGTCCAGCGGAATACAAACAGTTTGCTACAGTGAAGTAGGAAAGCAGCAAGAGATGAAACTGAACAGATAAGGGGGTCATGTTATGATAATCCTTACATGGACAATTGAATAGTAGAGTGTGGGAAGTCTATGTGTGATCTTGTGCATAATATCACAAGTGAGAAGCTACATGAGGCTTTTGATCCAAGTGGTGACCATAGCCTATGACATGGAAGGATTCAGATGGATAGGATAGGCAGCAATAGCTATATGGCTATCTTATGTCCTAGTCTTTCCTATGGTATGTAACTCAGGAAAGGGGGTTCACTATACTTAAAAATTACATTTTTCTAAGTCCTGATAGAGAGGAGAGTGATTCTGTGTGGTATGACATTAAGCTAAAATGAATGTCTTAGCATTCTCATCCCCGTTGAAACATCACAGTACCTGGAGAAGAAGAAGGTCAGAAGGTGAAATATCTTCTTCTAGACCCAATGAGAAGATCAGGATATAATTATAGAATGAGACAAAACAGGAGTTGAATGGCTCACTTAAATCCAAGCAAACTTAAAATGTCTGACCCTAAACTACATGCCCCCCAGTCTATCCACAAAAAAAGATTTGGCCACGTACTATTTCCTTGGGAGTGGGGCGAAAAGAATAGCATATACATTTCTTCACACATCTAAAGATTCCTTTGAACTCATTCTACTTATATCCCTACACACTTTTCTTTGAAGACTGTGCTGCCCACAATGTAGACAGATAATTTACATTTTTATGTAAGCAATTTTGAACAATTTTTCCTCTCTATATTTTTGGCCAAATTTTTTAGTCAGAGAGCAGTGAGTCATAGACTCAAAAAAACAAAACAAAACAATAAAACAGGCATTTGGATCATCAGTAATGTTACTTACTACAACTCTGAATCTGTAACAGATTTCAGTTTTTAGTTGTTTAAATTTTCACATCTAAATCCATATTGTCTGATGACTTGCTAAAGAAGTTTAGTGAATATTACTCCTTTTATATTCCATCTACTGGAACATTATTTCCCAAAGGAGAGGAAGAGACCTAAAGGACATAGAAAGGTAACATCATCACAGGAATTCATCACAATAAATTTCCTAAGACTACCTTTAAAAAAGTTAGGATCTGGATGTGTGGAACAAAATGTAGACGATGCTGGGAGAATGGATTGGATATGTAAGAAAAGCACATGATCATTCATTCACAAATATTTATCAAATTAAGGGAGCCCTTGTTATAGTCTAAGCCTGAGGAAGAAAAGGTGACCTGATGCCTGAGGGTTGAAAAGGAACGGAGAATCAAGAATCAAAGGCCAGGAAAGGTCAGAAGAAATTGGTAGCTATGGTGACTATGGAGAAAACAGAAAATATTTTAGAGGGTGCTCTTTTTTCATAAACACTGTTTATTATACTATCTACCGTGGCACATTCAGGACACAGTAATTTATTTTGTCTTCTTACAACTTTATTACTGCTATGATGAAGTCTAGGGTATTTAGGAACATGATTGATCAGAGGAATATATGAAAACTTTAGTGTCATTGTGTAAAAGAAAACTAAGCAAAATATGTTTAAAAATAATTATTATATGCAATTCCCCACTATAAACAGGAAGCAAAGGTTTGCTAATCTATATGCAGAAATTAAACATTACCTAAGAAATTATTTTAAAATAATTTTCAGAAGATTTATTAGTATAATCTTTGCCTGAGACTTGACTATACAAAATTTTAGGGGAAAGTTTCCATACCAGTTGGTTTTAGAAGGGTAGAGTGGCAGTAATCCAAATATTAGACAAAACATTTTCATCTTAGGTCAAGAAATGCAAACTTTTCTAATAAGCTATCATTAGGAGTGGCTTACTTAAATCTGAGTCTTGTCTAAAAATCAAACCTTTCCCATAAAAGCCATATTCCGTTGAGAAACATGGAGTACCTGGCCTTGGATAAAACAAATGGGAAAACAATTAAGGACAGGAAAGTTGGTCAAGAGACTAAACCTAAACCATGATCAGGAGTGAGGCAGGTGTGGATCGGGAAAGACTAGGCATAGAAGCAGTTCAGCTTCCTTACAGAAGAAAGCTGCCAAGTGTACTTGGGTCTTAAATAGTTGAATGTATCCTTGGTAATGGTTCAGCCTTTGTTTTGAATTTGGTTCACATTCTTTCTAACATAGCACCACCCTTATCCCCAGATGAATTATAGTCTTTCAAACATATTTGCATTTTTTTCTTTTATAGCATTTATCACACTTAGTAATTATACATTTCTGTGATTATGTGATAATTGTCTATTGGATTATATGCTTGATAATGGAATAATAGGGATTGTATCTGGCAATAATTAGAGTGTCTGGCACATGCTAATAAACATCCCAATAAATATCTATTTTTTGAGCACTTAATGTGAAAACTTCTAGAAAACCTGGAAAGAAAAATCTGAGAACTTCCATGACAAAGAGATCCATTAATAATAAAATTGGTGATTTGGCTAATAATGCCATGATGGCATCCGAGTCAATCATTTTAAAATCAGAGTTACTAAAAATAAAGTTATACTGAAAGGTCAGAATAAATCCCCCTTTCACATATATCTCCCCACTTTATTTATTGGTAGTTGGGGATATAGTTCAACGATAGAGCATTTGCCTAGAGTGCTCAAGGCCTTGGGTTTAATTGGAAACTGGAAGGAAATGATAGGAAGTAAGTAGAGAACACTGGTAGTTTTGAGGACTTTTAATATTCAAATGTCAGAGAACAAAAGGAGACTGAAATGTTCACATTTTAAAGGGTCATTGATTATGAAGTTGGCATTAATCTATGATCAGAGGTCCTGATGGGAATGTGAGAGTATACACTAATTTATTCCAATTTTATGAAGGTAGTGAAGTTAGAGAAAAATTAAAAATGAAAGTGAAAATTCAAATAGTAGGAAAAGCAACATCATGGCCAGAAGGGGACATTATATCTGATCATGCCCCAGGTTTCCTTGGATAGATAGTGCATGGAAGACTGTGGTCAAAGGTAAAGTGAAAAGTGATCTACCTTCACTTCCAGGAGCCTTTGGCAACATGCTGCATTAAAAGCCCCTGGGAAATAATCGTGTCACTGTGGAACTGGAGGAAATGTTTTGTCTTGAGTAGGAAATGAAGAGTAGTGATAAATGGACATTTTGTTGTTGTTGGAAATGGCAAACAGTGAGGATCTCAGGGATTGGCACCGAGGTGAGTTTTGTTCAACAATTTAACAATTTCTGGAAAGTGAAAAAGCCCTCTACAATTTTCACATCTAAAGATTACATGACCCAGGTAAGGAAATGTGCATTGTCAAGTTAACAGGCCTGGCTGTGTGGGCAAAAAACCTAAAAAGAAAAGGCTTGTTACTCTTTGTTGTTATAAGAGAGATCACATAACCTGGCAAATCGTACACATAGTAAAAAAGGATACAAAATAAACTGGTTCTCTCAGTTCAAAGCATCCTGGAACTCAGTTTTGCTCCATAGAGGTTACCACTAGACATGGGGCTATGGCTTAGATATGATTTAAGTGTGACCCCAAAGGTTCATGTGTTGAAAGATTGGTCCCCAGTGTTGTGATGTGAGAGGAACTGGACCATTAAGAAGGTGGGGCCTGGTAGGAGGTGGTTAGATCGTTGGGATGCTGTCCCTGAAAAGTATTAATGTAGTTCTTGGGTGACCCAGGTTAGTCTTCATGAGAGTAAGTTGTTATAAAAGAGAGGACCCTAGCCTTGAATCCTGCTCTGGTATTCTTTTTTGTGATTTAATGCCTCTTGGGTGTGCTGCCATCCCAGTGCCATCTGCCATGATGTGATGCAGCCAATGTGGCCCTTACCAGTGTCTGAACAGAGGCAACCACACAACCTTGGACTTCCAGCCACCAAAACTTTCTTTATAAAGTACCAAGTCTTATGTATTTTGTTACAGCATTGGAAAATAGACTGATACACTTTGCTTCAAGACTACTCTTCATGAAATATTTTGTAGATAAACATTTACTTTATACACATATGCCTTTATGTATTTATATGCCAAGAGTGTAATATATTAAACTCATCACATATTTTTTCTTAATAATAAATATTATTATTTATTCTATTACTGGACACAGACCTACTTCTTCATGTTTAATGACTATTTATATACTGTTTCATTAATTATTCATGTCAAGTTTGCTTAGCTCCCTAATGATGGATCTTCAGGCTTTTTCCTGTTTTCTTACTATGTTTATATTCTCAGAATTTTGTTTTGTTTTTCTTACAGTCAATACTGCAAGGACATTCTTGAATGCATATTTCTTTACATTGATTTATTTTGTTTAGAATAAATCCTGGAAATGGTGTTATTTCTGAATCAAAGAACAGATGCAGTTGTAGTTTGCTGTGCTTTTGTCCAATTGCCTTTCAAAAATGTTCTGTCTGTGTATATTCTCACCATTAGGAAGCGAGAGGTTTCCCCATTCCATAGCCAATAGCAGGTATTATAAAAATTTTATAGCTTTATCAATGCATGATCTTTGTGTTTTAAAATAATTATTTGACATTTTTACTTTTCCAATGCTGTTTTATCTTTAAAATATAAGTAACACATAAACCTGCTGTTTTCAGGAGCCTGGAGGAAATGGAGCAGTCAGCTGACTGAGGAATGAGAGGGAAGGGAGGAAAAGGGGCTGTGAGAGCAGGTCCTCTTCTTGGGAGAGGTCTGAGAAGGAGGAGAGAGCAGTGGGGGCAGGAAGCAGGGTCTAGGCTCCACCCAGGAAAGCATTTCATTTGAGTGCTGTAGAATTGTTAGAGCATGCTTTCTCCAGAGGTAGTGGTTTTCTTTACTGGGTATGGACAAGCTGTGGCTAAGACAGCCTCTAATCAGAGATGCTGCTGAAAAATACGTGCAATGGAAAGAAAGCTCTAAAAGCATCTTATCATAGGGGTTTTTTTGTTTTTTTGTTTTTGCAGTGCTGGAGATTGAACCCAAGGCCTCACACATGCTAGGCAAGTACTCCAGCACTGAGCTGTATTTATAGCCCTTATCTTAGACTTGTAAGGACTTAAAAGTGAAATAGAAAAATAAAGAACAGCTAATCAGATCTTTTCAACAACATATACCCTCCATGGCCCTGGAGAATCTGCTTGGATATTGAATTACACAGAACTCACTGAAGTCAGTGGAAGGAGATGATCTCTAAATGTCCTTCTGATTTGAAGTTTTATGATCACTACCTTAAGAAATGTTTATATTTAATATCTAAATTGGAGCAGAATAATGTAGTAGATCAAACCCACATATCACTTAATTCTAGGGACTTACTTTGGCAGAAGAAATGAGAACAGGGAAAATTTAGTTGATTATAAGTTACTCTTTCTTGGGGCTGGAGCCTTGGCTCAGCCTTTATGGTGCCTGCCTAGCACGCATGAGGATGCAGTTTGAACTCCAGCACCACATACACAACGAAGCAATGAGAAACTAAACTAAAATAAAATTGATTTTATTTTATATGATTTTATTTCACATGAAAAACTAAATAAAATTGATTCTCTCTTTCTCTTTCACTGACCCTCTCTCTTTAAGAAACAAAAAAAGGTCACTATTTCTTGAGAAAATCCTCCAAGAACAAGAAGTGTTTAGAGAAAAACAGTTTTTTTAGCTAATGATACCTGCTTTCCTAACTTTACCTATTTGACTTTTTATATCTTCTCCGTGTATTTACACACAATTCCTCCATGTAGTTAAATGCATTCCACATACATTCAATTTACAACTGCCTAATCCATGTGAATCTCTCCTCTGTACAACTCTGCTTCCTCATCTGGGACTTACACCAATTAGTAAGATGATTAAGTACCAAACAAAATAAAAAAGAAAGTGCTTCACAAACATAGAAGTTATTTTTTCCACTCCTAGTATTTTAAGTATTTCACCAAAAGCCTGCAGTGGTACTTCACTTTAATTTAGTTCAGAAGATAGCTATCAAGGGTGTATCAAAATATTTTTACCAGTTTATATTGAGATGCATGTTTTCAATATGGGCAATCATTCAAATGGTTGATTAAATTTGTTGGAAGTTCTGTTTGCTAAAGCATTTCACATCCTGGGAAAATAAAACCAAATATGTTGTTTTTCTTTGTTCTCCACTGGGCCATGCAAAGTAAAACAGAGCTTTAAAAAAAAGACAAAAATTTAAAAAAATGAATAAATCCCCTCTAAATCAAATTGACCTTTTCTAGTCATATTTTTTTTCCTACATCTTGGCAGGGATTGAATCTATATCCTTCTCTGCTAGGAGCACTCTGTGTGGTCCACTTCCCGTGGCTCCTCTTTTCTCTGAAATGACAGCATTTTCAGACTTCAGTAGCTTAATAAACATTAATTTCCAGTCACTGGAAATAAGCTGCATTTTACTCAAGGCAAAGAAATCGGTCCTACTTTCTGATACTTGAGCTTTATTGCTGCTGATGTAAGTCAATCCAGGTCCTGGGAGGTGAGAATAACTTTCTCTGGGAACCATTTCCTCCTGTGTAGTTCCTCTTTGGTCCCCTCCTCCCCACTCCCATCTGGGCTATCGATGCATTTTCGGTAGGTGCTGGTTATGGTGAAAGAAGAAAAATACGGGAGCCTTATTTTAGGATACTCTAATCAATGGCGAACTTTTCTTTTTACTTCTTAGATGCTGGAAAAAATTTGACTTTAGAATGACTGAATTGGGGAACTGAGACTAAGGGTGGGGAGATTGAGTTTTATAGATGACAAAATAGTTGGAGTAGTTTCAGACTTTTCTACTTTTTCCCTTTACAACTTAGCTGTTTTTTAATTTTTTGCAAAAAGAAATAACTTTGTACTGGACTTAAAATAAAACCCAGTTTCCTTTAGTGTACAATATTTGGGCATAGTAGGCTGCTTGGAAGAGAGGAAAGCTTCCCAAGTAAGAGCGAAACACATTTCCCAGACTTCACCTAAGCATGGACCGGGAAGAATGCCTCTGATTCAAATAGTCTTGAGTGCAGGAGGCCTTTCTAGTTTCCTCTTTTTTCCCAGACTTAAGAGACAGACTAACATTTCATCTTAAGTGTGTGTGTATGTACCCAGTGGCAAGCACATCATTAATCATGATAAGCCTTTTCTCCATAATTTATGAGTGTGCAAATTCAAAACTCCCATTCTTCTATAATCTGACACAAAATACTCTCAGGGGCTCTAATGAATAGAAGTTGATCCTGTTTGACTTTCCTGTGCTTTGAGGGAATGTCTTGCTAAATACAAGAGAATTGCCTTAACCTATTTCATTTCTTTCTTGGCACTATCGTCTATTCACTTGATTTTCAAAACGCTCTATTTGATACTATTTTCTGAGTATTTATTATATGGCAGATAATTTGCCATTATCTTTTATAAAAAACCTGACAATCCTGTGGGGTAGATGATATCCCATTTACCAGATGAGAAGCTGAGACTCAGGGAGAAAATTAATTATCCTGTCTTACTGTTAGCAAGCAGTAAAGATTGAAGAGATGCAGATTATGGAGAGATATAGATAATGTAATGTATGTCATATAATTTTTACTAACAACTTTTCACTTGTTGGAGACATTTGATGTAGTGGTAAGCAGGGACTTCACTGTAGTAGAGATTTAAGCTCAAGTCTAGCTTCCCTTGGATAAGTCATACAAATTCAATGAAACTCAAACAAGACCAACAGTCTCAGATATTTTTTCTTGCTGCAGGGCCTAAGGCAGGGGTGCTTTGGAGGAAGTTCTTTTCAGGAAAATACAGTAAAAAAAAAAAGAAAAGAAAAGAAAAAGGAAGGAAGCAGGACACAGAAGTGGAAAGAGTACAGGAAGGAAGTGGTCTCAGGCAGTCTAGCCTCAGCCTGACCTAGCAGATACTAAGACATTGGCAACCTTTGCCCCACTGGAGAAAGAGGCAGAGTTCAGTAGTCGTTGGCAGACCACAGCGAAAGTTTAGCTTAACCTCCTCCAGGTTGACATCTGGCTAATTGTCTCCTGTCAGTCAAGGTCGTTGTCCTGAGAAGGTTGCAGGTATAGTCCCTCAGCCTCCACTTCGCTCAGCACCTGGAAGAGGGGCGCCCTTGAAGGTGAAACTGAGTAGGGTAGTTCATGTACAGCACTTACCAACTTTTGTTGAATGTCTACTAGACTCCATTTACTGTAACTCTCATCCTAGATGAATTCAAAATCTAATGAGAGAGAAGTCTAAGGGGGTTAGTGAAGGGCTAAGTAAAATCAAATCACCCAGAAGCTCATGGATGGGAAGGGAGATGTATTTCAGATAGTTGGAACAGAAAAAACCAAAAAGCTTACCTAATCATGTCAATTTCAGGCAATAGTATTAGATCTCTATAATTAGGATGATTGGAACTTTCGAGGATTGATAGGAGAGGAGGCTGGAAAAAAAACAAGAGTCACCTCAGGAGGGGTGTTTTGCGCTATGACTAAGGGTAGAAATGGGGATGTTGAAATGTGGAAAAGTTATTAGTAGTTTCAGTTCTATGTTGGCCACATCTCTGATCGTAGCTACTTATAGATATTTGCTTTATGATTAAACAGATGCCATGTTGCCAGGTTGATATTATATTTTTTCCTCCCACTTCCAATGTCTTGGGAATACCTGAAATGCAGTCTTGCCATACTAATTGTAGTGTATCAAAATTTGTTAAGGATAATTCTGAGGTTGCTGTAAAAAAGGAGAACATGCTTTATTCCCTATTACAATAAAAACATGGTTTTGAGCACACTGGCCCAAGCTTGCTGAGGCTGGCTGTGTGTCTGCTTCTCCAAGCCTGAGTCTACCCGACACTCCCTGATCTCTGAGGTTGCTCCAACTCCCATTCTTTGCACTTCCCAAACCTCAGGACTGTTAAACCACTAACTTGGCAATTTAATTTGCTTTTTCTCAAGCCCACTGTTCACATCATCAAACATGCATAGACTTCTTTAGGGTGGGGACTGATTATTTACTTTTGCTTATGGTAACCATTGTTTTCTCTCCATTTTGATACTTTTTCCTTTTCCTGTCCTAGAGTCATATCGCTTTTCCATATGGTCTCTGCAGAGGAGGTCCTCCACAGACTGTGGAACTCCCCTGAATTCCAGCCAAGATGCATGGGTTAGACACGCGCTTTTGAAAATAGTACTGGGCAGGGGCTGGAGTACAGAGTGGTGGGAAACAGAGATACAGGGTCCAGTGTTCAATAGGTGACATATACAAAAAATTTCTTAGTACTGTTTACAATAGCAAAACCTGGAAACAGTCAAGTGCCCTTTGGAGGAGGGGGAAATAATGATGGTATAGTCATACAATAGAACATTGTATAACTGTCAAATGAATAGATTACAGTCCCACCCAGGAATATGGTTGAAATGTAGCAATATCATATTAAATTGTAAAAAGCCAGGCTCAAAGAGTTCACATATGGCCTGATACCCTTTTCATAATGTCAAAAGCAGAGAAAGTAAAAACAAACCTTACAAGAATATAAGTATAGCCAATAAGATCACAAGAAAAAAAGGAAGCAAGGGACAAATGAAATAAGAATTGAAGTGGTAGTTGTTACAGATGGGGGAAGCAGAGGAATAGTAGAGGAAGGTAATTAGGTGTATGTCATGGTCCGAGCTTTCATTTTGAAGGGTGGGTTCATATATGCTTATTATATTATTCAAAATAACTGAAAAATTTTTACATACAAAGGTTCAATTTGGGTCAATATTGAGAATGTGCCATGTGCCAAAAATTATGATTAACACTGTATACTTGAGACCCAGAACAAAAATCGTACGTACCTATCACAGTCTTTCAAGAGACGAAGGGGGACAGCAATTCTTATGGCATGAGTTGTTTTGAGAATTAAGACATCCACACCGCAAAAAGCAAGTTAGAAGTTCTAACTAAAAATTCAACTGTAAAAAGTCATTGAATTTCTTTATTTTCTATTTAATTGACTGAGTTTTGGCACGTGGTTTTGCAGGGACTGCAGTCTGAGTTATCAATGGGGTTTACTCTTCTTTCTGCAGATGGCTACCCAGTCAAGGTTGAGCCAAGGATCTTCCGCAGCAAAAGGAAGCTAGTGGGAGTCCTGATGGTCGCTGGTGAGAGGCTTGTTTCCCTGGTTCCTGGGGCCCCTCAAGCTGTCTCAGCTTTACAGCCCCTAACTGATCTGGGAATGGAGTTTCCTCTTCTGCAAACCTGGGAACCAGGATCCCTACGGTTAGGCCTTGGTGGGGCCTCACCACATGGACCAGGTCTCAGTGAAGACCCAGATGCACTTGTCCTCTGTCTGCTTTCTGAGAATCATCTCTCTCCGTTATTGTCCACAGAGTCACTCCACTTCCCTCTACAATAGTGGGGACAGTTTCTTCAACAAATTTGCATTTTCCCCAGAGTTAGGAAAATGGTGACGTCAAGCAGCTTTATGGTCTGCAAATATACGTAAGGTGAGAAACCACTCTGGTAAATGGAAAGGGAAAAATGTAGAAGGGGGAAGCAGAGGTATTTTAGTACATTTTCCTGCCCATACGTTTAGCACTCATAAATGAGTCATTACATGTGAGTTGGGGCATGTGAGTACTGGGGATTGAACCCAGGGGTACTTAACCACTGAGCCACATCCCCAGACATTTTTATTTTTTTTATTCTGAGAAAAGGCCTCACTAAGTTGCTGAGGTTGGCTTTGAACTTAAAATCCTCCTGCCTCAGCCTCCCAAGCTGCTGGGATTACAAGTGTGTGTCTTCCCCCCAGGTCCTTTGATTCTAAGTAAATATTCTAGACCTGCCTCCACCTCTAAGTTAACAACAAGAACTACAGACCTTTGCTTCCCCTTTTGATTCAGGAAATCCTGTACCTGAAAAATTGAAAGGGAATTCAAGTGGGCATGTCAGAGAAACCTATTCTTGAATTTGCCTGTTCCAATTCCACTCTGAATCCACAGAGGAAAGCTAGACGTGCCCACAAGGTTTTCCTATTAAGGGTCCTCAACAAAAACTTCCAGAGTGACAACTACCAGATAGAAGGTAAGAAAATATCATTTTTTTTCATGAGTAGAAGAAACCTTGTTTGACAAAGAAGAATCAGCACAAGTTCTTGAAGGAGCTGGCAGCCCATTTCCTGTTCCTTAACTGAAGCCGCCTGTTCTCCAGTGCAAGAGACAGGAAGTGTACTTCTTTGAAGTGAGACTTAGAATATCCATCCATACCTTTAAAGCTCCCCACACTCCCCTACACTCCTTCCCAGCACATAACAAGATAGGAGCTGAGCTCAGAACTCCGTCTTGCTTCGCTTTGTATTGATTTGTGCGGAGCAAACACAAAAAGGCACTCCTCTCTCTTAAAAGAGCAGTGGTTTATTCTGAGAAAAGTCATTGTAAACAACACACGGCCCTTCAGGAAAAATGTCCTCCCCCTCCCAGCAATTTCACAGAGGTAACAATTATTCATCACAAGCATCTCCTGAGTAATCAGCAACCCCCAGCCAATCTGTCCAGATGGCCCCTCCTATCACTGGATGTTGCAATAACATAAAAAGAAGCCATGCTTTGTGTTAGCTGATTTGAAAATGGATCTCTGCTATGGAGATAAATATAGAAAAGTTATCAGGTTACTAATCTGTCATTGAATGTGGGCCTCAAAGGAAAGTCATAATCATGCTTGTCATATCTGTCTTCAAAGGCTGTCACAAATATAGCTAATGAATTATAAAAGCACCTGCCTCCACCTTTATCAGCTTCTCTTTACTTTGTCTTTTGAAGATGATATATACGGATTTCATCATAACTTGATGATGCTAACAAAATAGTGATTCTGATTTGTCTTATCAGTGTGTTTTATCAGCATGTTTTTTTTTAAATGTAGCTAGAAACTTAGGGCTATCGAATGTTCATCCATTTTATCTGTAGTTGATAATGAAATGCTCTTGAAAGGAAAAAATGTGTAAGCACATCAACCAGCTTAAACTATCTCAAAGATGTATAAGGCTATCTTTTTTGTCTTTTCATAAAAATTGTCCATGATTTTAATCAATAATTCATTTAAGTTATTTTAAAAAATCAAATACTTTCCTTGTTTGTTTTAAAATTAAACAGTGGACTACATCTGATGCATAAAATAATTTGATTTTTAAAATTATTAAACTACTTTCCAGGCATATCAACTATCTCTTTACCTTCAACTTTGTTTTCCTGATTGCAATTTCCAATCCTTGGTCTTTTCTCAATAAATATTCGGTATGCTTGTTACTTATAATTATCAGACGACATCAATTTTATAGCTTTTATTAACACTTGAGCACACAAGAAACACAAATTGCTCCTATGAATTTTGCCATTATTCATAATTAGGTGTATATTTGTTATTAACTTTTTTTTTAAAAGAAAGAGGAGACACAGAGAGAAAGAGAGAAGCAATCTTTATTTAGTTTTTCATGTGATCTTCATTGCTCAGACACTTCATTGTGCACGTGGTGCTGGGGTTTGAACTCACGTCCTCCCGCTTGCCAGGCAAGCGCCATAACCACTGAGCCACCGCTCCAGCCTCATGTTATTAACATTTTAAATCCATGTTTAGGTTAAAAGCAAGCGAGATACTGTGGCAGGAAAAATTAACTTCAAAAGAAAGTGTAAATAACCCATTTGGGCTGGATATTGTTACATTTAGTGTGATGTATATCTGACTAACAATAGTTTCTATAATTATGAAGTGGTTCTTTGTTACTTCTTACTTCATTTCCTAGTTACACCATCTCCTACTAGTTTCTTTTGAAATAATAAAATTTATTCTATAGAACATCTTTAGATTTACCCAAAAAAATCATGAGGATAGTGAAAAGATTTTCCATCTCCTTAATAACCAATTTACCCTGTTGTTGAAGTTTAATGTTAATATGATTTGTTACAATTTTTTGAAATCCAGGGCCACAGTTGTGCCAGTCTAGTGCTCTACCACTGAGTCACATCCCCAACCCCTGGTTTGTTAGAATTAATGAACCAATGTTGGTACAATTATTATAACTAAGTCCCTATTTCATTCAGATAGCCTTTATTTACCTGAGCTCATTTTTATTATTCTAGGACCTCATCCATACCATACCACACTTAATCACGTCTCTTTAGACTCCCCTTGGCTGAGATAGTTTGACTATCCTTGTCTTTGGTGACCTTTACAGTTTGAGGGCCACTGACCGGATATTTTGTAGAATGTCTCTCCATTGGAATTTGTGATGTTTTCTCATGATTAGATTGGTTTAAGTGTCGTTTTCATCCTATCTGAAAGAACAATCAACATACTGGATTAGCCATACTGCCATGGGTAGCAATTCTGGCGCCTAGAATCCAGTGATCTCACAGTTCCATTTGCCTTTATTCAAACACACCACTCATTTCCAAAGTTACTTAGGTACCTTTTTCTCCACCTCTCTTCAGTGAGGTTGTTTCATAGAGTTAGACTGTTTTGACATATTCTGCGCTCTGTTCTGGTATCCTCTGATTCCTAGATGATTTTTTTTTAGTCTGAATATATTAATATTCACTCTCTGAGTTGTAAAGTTCTCTGGTTTTTGAGAAATATAGACTATTGTCTATCCAAAATTACAGTATCGGAGAAAACAGTATCACTGGCCTAAAACATTCCCTGTGCATCCTCTGAACCCTACAAACACTGATGTATTTAATCTCTAACTTTATCTTTTTTTCAGAATGTAATCTAATTGAGTGAGATCATATGAAATGTGACATTTGGAGACTAATTTCTTTCACTAGCTGTGTGCCTTTAAGATTCATTCATGTTTTTTCATGATTTGGTAACTCATTTCTTTTTATCACAGAATAATGTACCATTGCATGAATATTAACCACAATTTATTATGCATTCACCAATGCATTCGTTTCTTCTAAGTTTGGACATCTACTAATAAAACTACTACAATATTCACAAGCAGACTTCTGTGTTGACAAAACTTTTCAAATTGGGTAAGTACCTAAGAGAGTAATTGCTGGATTTTATGGCAATATTATGTTTAGTTTTACATGAAACTGTCTAACCATCTTTCATAGTGCCTATACTATGTGTATTCCCACCAGCAGAGAATAAGATTTCTTGTTGCTCTACATTTTTGCCAGGATTTGGTGTTGACAGTGTTTCAGATTTTATTTATTCTGATAGGTGTTTAGTGGACTCTCATTGTTGGTTTATTTTGCAGTTACCTAATTGTGAATACTGTTGTGTGTCTTTTCTTGTTTGCTCTCTCTTTATCTTCTATGCAGAGGTGTCTATTGAGGTCTTTTGCCCATTTTTTAATTGAGTTGTTTGCTTTATTATTGTTCAGTTGAGGAGTTCATTGTATATTTTGGACAGGAGTCCTTTATCAGATATGTGCTTTGCAAATATTTTTTTTCCTACTCTGTGGCTCATCTTTTAATTTTCTTAACAGGTTCTTCACAGAGACAAGTTTTGATATTAATAAAGTTCAACTTGCCAGTTTTTTCTTGCATAGATAATGTTCATAGTATTGCATGTAACAATCTCTTCACCAAAGCTAAGCTCACCTAGAGAAGTTTTATTATAGTTTTGCATTTTACATTTATGGTCTGTTCTGAGTTAATTTTTATGAAAGGTGAAAGGTCTGATTATGATTGAATTTTTTGTAAGTGGATTTTCAGTTTTCTCAGCATCATTTATTGAAAAAATTATCCTTTGTTCATTGAAATGCCTTTGCTTTTGTAAAAAAATTAGTTGACTTAAAGATTTGTGGGTTTATTTCAGGGTCTTCTATTCTATTCCATTGGTTTTCTCTCCTATCTTGATACCCATACCATGCTGTCTTTGTTACTACAGCTCTACAGTATAGTTTTAGATCTGGTATAGCAAAACAACCTGTTTTGTCTTTCTTGCTTAGTGATGTTTTGACAATTCTGTGTTTCTTATTGTTCCAAATGAATTTGAGAATTACCTTTTCTATATCTGTAAAGGATGACATTGGTATCTTAATAGGGATTGCATCAAATCTATATAGAGCTTTTGGCAGAATGGCCATTTTTATTATATTAATTCTGCCTAAGAGCATGGAACATCTTTCCATCTTCTTAGATCATCTTGGATTTCATTCATCAAAGTCCAATAATTTTCATTGTAGAGATCTTTGATTTCCTTTATAAGGTTAATTCCCAAGTATTTTATTCTTTTCGAGGATATTGTGAATGGGACCAATTTCCAAATTTCTTCATCTGCCCTATTATTGTTAGTGTATAGGAAAGCTATTAATTTTTGAGTGTTGATTTTGTAGCCGGCCACTTTGCTAAATTTGTTTATAAGTTCAAGCAGTTTACTGGTGGAGTTTTTTGGATCTTCCAGATACAGGATCATATCAGCAAAAAGGGAGAGTTTGACTTCCTCTCTTCCTATTATTATCCCTTTGATTTCTTTCTCTTGCTTATTGCTCCAGCTAGGGTCTCAAGAACAATATTGAATAAAAGTGGTGAGAGCGGTCAGCCTTGTTAACTATGTTTGTTTGGGTCTATTTCTATATCACTTATGAGCCATGTGACAGCAAACAAGTTATTTAGCATCTCCATTTCTCAATCTTGTTTTAAGAGAGAGAGGGCCAGTGAGAGAGAGAGAGGAAGAGATAATCAATTTTATTTAGTTTTTCATGTGGCTTCCGTTGCTCTGACACTTTGTTGTGTACATGGTGCTGGGTTTTAAACTCACATCCTAGGACTTGGCAGGCAAGTACCATAACCACTAAGCCACCACTCAAGCCCCTCTGTATCTCAATTTTTTATATACAAAATGGGTATAATAATCCCATCTAGCTCACAGTATTAGTGTGACATTTAAAGGTGTTTACCTCCAAAGAGTGTCTGGCACATGGTAAACAATACATATTAGTTATTTTTGTTATAACTTCTGATAGGCTTTTAGTTAAAGAAATGAATAGAGCTAATATTGTAATTCTAGATTATATGTGGTCACCACATTACATCTTCATCTTTGACAGTCTGTGTTTGAGAAAAAGGTTTGCATGCAAAAATTTTATTCAAGACTACTGATGGAATCAACACCAGTAAGGAAATAAGAAAGCTTGATTGGGCAGAGGGAGCAGCATGGAGTGAGCAGGCCAGTTATTGAATCCTTACTGTTGATCTGAATGTTGATTGAGTCATCTCCGTCTGACTTTTGTAGATAATTCCTGGGGAAGAACTCAGTGTGAGCCTTCAATGGTCAGTATTCACAGATCCTAGGCAAGATCCTTAAAGGAGAATCTAATAAAGCATAGCATTTGCAAAGAATTTTCCTTTTTTATAAGCTCAAAACAAATTTCATATCCTTAAGTTGCAAATATTAATTGTCAATATTTGGCTTTTATGAAACTCATTAAATACAGGGAGTTCAGAGCAAAGTTCTGACTTTTATTTACCACCAGTTAATTATAAAAGCTGGAGTTTCTAAAGTTAGATAAGATTTTTAAATTTCCAAATGTGTTTTGTCTCCCATGAGATTAGAGCAAGCTTTTAAAATTTCTTGTACTATTTATTTATTTAGAAAGAATTCATAATTTGAAAGTCCAGGTCCTTCTGTTCACCTTATAAGTAGATTTAGAAAATTTATCAGACCTCTAAAACATGCACAGTATCAGCAAGCAACCTTTTTTTATTATCAAGAGTGCCATGGTGATGAAATATCTGATAGCAATGAATATTAAGGATGGAATCTAATGGCACACATTTCAGTTTGATGAATATCCTTTACCCATGGTCTTTTGAACTTTGCCTTAAACTCTAATGCTAATCATAAGCCTAGAATAGAGAAGTGAAGTCTGGCCCTTTATGATGGATACTGAATCATGTGAAAGGGGTCTGTTTTGGATCATTTATGTTGTTAAGTATAACCCTTCCTAATTCCACTTTGATAACTCACAGTGAATGAACAGACTTTTATTCCATACACAGATAATGAAAGTAGATTTGTGCACTATTTCTGGACATATGAAAACCAGAGCTCAAGTATGTGCAAATCTCAACTTTGAAGGAGGCTGTTACTTCTACATTGGTTCCCTGAGATTTTTTGCTCCTGCATTGAATTCCTGCTCCCCACCAAATTTTGGTCTTTTTAGTTCTTTCTACAAACTCCTATTTCTTACACTAATGGAAAAAAACATAAGCACTTCACTTACTAGTCTTTAAAAAAAACACATTTTCCCCATTGTGTCTAAGGAATAGCTCCATAATTTCTAAAAACATAATAATACCAACTTTCTACTGCCCTCTTTGGTGCTCTGAAACTCATTATTCTTCATTCATATTTGTTAGATTTTTTTCATTTTCCTGGGGTAGTATGGAAAGGCTAATTGGTATGAAGGACAGTTTGAAGTACTGAAATTCAGAGTTAAATTTACAAATTAAGCTGTTTCTCACACATCTTAACATGAACAATGAATCTTTCCATTCTAATTTTGCACATTTTATTCATTATCATGCACATTAAGTTACCAGACTTTTTTTCTGGGTTTTGATTCCTTCTTATTTCATATTGAAATTCTGAGACTGGACTGGGCACCCATCCAGTCCAAGACTTCCATATGTTCCTCAATACTGAGCTTATCTGCAAATTTGAAGACAACCACAATTTTATTTCTGAAACTTGAACAAATAAATGAAAACATCAAGAAACCAGAAGAAGTGATTTTTATTTCAACCTCTAATTTTAGAATTAATGACCACATGAAATTTTGTAATGATAGCATAATTAGAAGTGTTTAAATTATGGGGTATTTGTATTAAAATATTAATTTTAATTTGTTAGGTCTATATGAGAAAAAGATAAATATTAATGAAAATCTACAAACCTGCCCTTTGACCTTTGCTCAAATCCTTTTCTTTTTAACAGTGAGTTCCAGTTGTATTATGACAGAAGTCCTCTGTTTTCTTTGTAGGAGGCAGGCATATATCAGGAATTAAGAGATTTCTTATTGCCAGACTTGGAATTGCTCCTCCACCACACTTTTAAAAAAAGTAATCATGATTATTATGCTACAATCCAAAAGGAATCATCATGGATCCCTCTTACAAACAGAATCCGTTTGTTTGTCTCAGTTGCTAAAGGGAAACATATCAAAATCAAATGATTATCAGTGTCTGGGCTTAAGGAAAACCAGAAATCTCCAGAGAGTGATGATGTCCAATGTGCTTACTTGAAGAAAAAACATTTGCCTTCATGTAAGAAAGACCTTAAGGTAAGGAAAATTGGAAATGAACATGCTTTCAAATATCAGGTATCTGGCAAATGTGTCTAAACAAATAACATGATAAATAAAATTTGGAGAATATTTTGCTAAGTATAGAACCCACTCAGAAAACGTGGTTCAAAGTTTGGAACCTGTTTCAAGCTTTTTCCTATTCTACGTTGTTTGCTTTTGGTAAATGAGCCATTTCCTTTTCTTCAGAATACTATTTTGTAAAGTTTAACTGAAGGATTGAGAAGCTACTTAGACATTAAATATCTCTGACAAATAACATTTATAACTTGGGCTGGGGGAGAGGGGTTGATAAGTGAGTCAGAAACCAATTGAATTTTGAATGATGGCCCTGATTCAACATTTAACTCTCCCTTTAAACTACAATATGCTGGTGTAAAATGGGCCATAGTCACAAAACCAGGACACATTCATGAATGGGTTGTTAGCGGGGAGCCCTCACAGGAGCAGTTGGCTTTGCAAATTTTTGGGAGCTAATATAAGCCCCAGAAGGTCCTAACCTCTGTAGACTATGTACATACCCCTGGGAAGAAAAAGAACCAAAGTCATCCTTAAGAGTATCCAGAGTGTATGGAGTGGTTGCTCAGTGGTTACAGCTCTTGCCTGGTATGCACAAGGATGCAGATTCGAAGCCCAGTACCATGTACACAATGGAGTGTTGGAGCAATGAAGGTCACATGAAAAACTAAATAAAATTGATTTTTCTCTCTCACTGTCCCTTTCTCTCACTTAAAAATAAAAAAGAGTATCCAGAAAAAAACTTATTTATGAATCCAGATATTTTGAGAAATGAATGAACACAGACACAGAAAGTGAAGAGGTTCCTTAGGAAGACACATAAAGAAGTAAGATGCAGACTAAAGCTAAGTCCACAAATAAGGAGAATAAAAAATATTTTATGCCAAGTCCAATGTGAAATAGGGATGGATGAAGCGCTTTCATAGCAATATACCAACTGGGACAGTTTGTGTAGTCAGGAGAATTTTTAGACACTTTTGATGCAGATTGGGCATAAATCCTTTCTTCTGTGCATGAGGTACTTCATCAAGTGAATAGAATTCAGTAGTGGAGAAGAGAGGATTTAGAATATTCATCTCTTGTTCGAAGTCCATGATCTTCAAAATCTCCTGCTAAAACAGGACCAGCTGTTTGGAAAAGAATCAAAGTCAAAGAGTGAATTGATAAACCACTGATTACAAGCCTTGCTTTAGTCTTACCAAGCCTGCAGAATAATGAGACAGACAATTTCAGAGAAGAAAGCATCAATTTACAAATACCATAGATGTTCTGTGTGTTCAGACTTACTTCATTCCTGATTTTGGTAATATTATTCAGAAGGTGGATCCTTTTCTGAATTGGAAAAGCCTTGTTGGTTGTTGTTTCTTCCTTGGTGTTTTCAAATATATGAAAAATATACATTACTAATAAAGTTTCTCACTTATGTTTTCTGATCTATACAGAAAAAAAAACCTTTTATTTTTGATGATTCAGCACTATCCTTTTTTAAATAAATAGCTGCTTTCCCCTTCGATATGACTCTGTTGAGGCTATCCATCATAATACTGCACTCATTAAGCCACAAGAATGAGTGTGGGACCTAGATTTTTAAAAATTCTCTTATTGTTGTTAATTGGCTCAAATTTAGGTAAGTTACCCAGAACATGCCAATTAATATTCTTCTCCCAGAGTTCTCATTTTGGAGCTAGGAGATAAATCTTATAGTTTTGGTTAATAATGCTTAAAGGGTATAACATTTGTTAGATTCTAATTCAGTTGATGTGACAAAGACCTTAATTTAGTATTAGTTTAAACAAGATATAATTTTAACAGTCTATCATGAAGAAGTTTGAGTTCTATGGTAATTCTAGTCAACAAGTCATTAAGTGTCCACGTTTATTTTATCTTTTTATCCTGCAATACTAAACATAGAGCTTCTGTCTCATGAACCAAGACAAGTGCTCCAGATTCTACGCTATCTCTGCATTACAGCCTGTGAGAAGGAAGAAAAGAAAACAGGGGGCACTCCCATCCTTATAGGCATTAATAGAAGATGTATATGCCACTACTGTTCAGATCGTATTGGCCATGACTTAATCATACGAACCCAGCTGCAAGGGTGGCTTGGGAAAGAAACCACTGCTTGTATAACCAAATGCCTTAAAATCTGCTATTTAGAGAGGAAATATAAAATAAAAATTTAAGGGAAGATCAATTTTTGCAAAGGTAAGCATCAAAATTTCCTGCAAGTTACCTTTTCTACTATCTGAAGTTTTCCTGTAGTTGATACAAGCTGGTTGAAGTATTTGAATGCATTTAAATTCCTTCATATAGTTTTATTACTTATTGACTTTCTAGTTAAGTAGAAAAATAAACTGTATGTGTGTGCATGTGCATGGACAGGTGTGTTTTGCAATATAAATTTAAGTCAAGCTCTTGTTTGTGGTCCAGAGTCCTGAGTAATATAATGTTGCAAAGGATGAGGAGAAACTGATACATAGTCATCAAAATGAGTTAAGAGTTCTCTGCTGCTGCTTGTGTGATATAGGATATGTATAAAAATGGAAAGTCACTACATATTGTAAAGAGCTGTGAAGTAATTGGCTCAAGACAGATTTAAAAGGGAGCAAAGAATTTAAGCTGTCAGAGATAGTTCAGCTTTGATGAAGACTGATTATAAGAATGAAGAAAAAACAAAATGCCCCACAAAGCTGTTTAGAAAACATCTGCTAGGTGTCTAAAGAATTATTAAAATAATTTTATTAAGGTTAGAGATGTAACTCAGCTGTAGAGCGCTTGACTAGCATGCTGAAAACTATGGGTCAGACTCTCAATAGGAAAAAAAGCACAACATATTTGCTTTTTCATTTTAACTTTATAATAATCAATTTTGCCTTCATTTTTTAGCTGATCAGAAAGTTTAAATAACTTCTCAGATGACAAGATAAATCCTGTGCATGATACAGGTTGGCATCTTATTTTGACTCCCAAGATGCCTTATCATTTATTTTTACTGTCGCTGGCTGCATCGTTATCACTCTCCTTTGCTCTCTTTATTACCATCGTTCACATCGTCACAATAGCTTCCACATTGTCATCCATATCATCGCATCAGACACCCTTGGCACTACCACCCTGACCCCAGCATCTGAAGTTTTGCCAACAATCCTACTGCTTCCAATTACAATGCATAATAAAGAACCAATGAGAATATAATTGATGAAAGCTTAAATATTGTTTAATTCCTTGCAAAGGATAACACTCAAGACAGAATGGTCACTGCAATTTATATAATAAGTAAATAAACAAACAAAAACCACCCTATATTTTAAGTTATTAATTTTTCTTCTTGTATTTCAGAACATGTTACATACTAATTCCCTAGTATACCAATTTTATGAGTATAGAGGCATTATTTTGTTAGCTTTTTTTTTTTTCAGAAAATATAAACATGGAGTCCCACTGGAAGGCACTCAGAACACAACCTTTAGGACCCCCATGTGGAGCAGCCCTACTTAGGGCCAACCAGGGGAGGTTCCTCATCTGGAGCACCCTGCCTACCTGACATCCCATGTTCCTGTTGAGGCCTGTTTGAGTCCCTCCAGAAGGCACTTGGAACTTGACTGGTAGAACCCCTCTTTGGAGCAGGCCTCCTCAGGATCAACCAGGGGAAGTTCCCTATTTGGAGCAGCCTTGCCTACTTGACATCCCGCATTCTGGTTGGGGCCTGTTTGAGTCCCACCAGAAAGTGCTCAGGACACCACTGTTAGGACCCCCATCCAGAGAAGCCCTGCTCAGGACCAACCAGGAGAGGTTCCCTGCCTGGAGCAGCCCTGCCTACCTGATGCCACACATTCCTGTTGAGGTCTGTTTGAGTCCCACCCGAAGGTACTCAGGACATGACTGGGAGGACCCCCTAGCAGCCCCTTGTCAGGAACAACCAGGTATGGTTCCCCACTTGGAGCAACACCACCTACCTGATGCCCCACGTTCTGATAGATTCAGATTTGCAATCTGGAGCCTGGAACCAAAAGGTAGAGCAACATGAAGACCTAGGCAGAAACAACATCTAGAAGAAGGTGATCATCAAAGAGTTGGTGGCTGATCTGACCCTTTGTCTTGCAAGGAAAAACCACTTGGAGAATTGCCTACCTTCCCCTCAGGAAATCTCAATTCAGACATCCACAAGAAGCTCTTTAAAAATGAAGAATCAAACAAGGAGAAGTTCACCTCAAACTCCAAACTCCCCTGAAAAGGATGCCATGGATTGGGGTTGAGATGAAAACCTTGAAAATATGATCAATGATCTGATTACTAAAAGGGACAATGAGCTAAAAGAAGGTATAATGAAGGGACTAAGTGAGAAAACTCAAGAGATGAAAACTCTATTATCAAAGAAATAGACATACTCACAAGCAAGTAAAAGAGCTAAAATCTGCAGTCAATGACATGAGTGGAACCATGGAAGAATTTAATAACAGACTAACTTCTATAGAAAACAGAACCTCAGCTCTTAAAGAAAGAACTTCTGACAATGAGGACAGGCTGAGCAAGCTAGAGTGCACAGATGACAAAAAGAAAAAAACTCGCAGAACATGAACAGAATTTTAATGTCTGGGATGAAATAAGAAGAAACAATCTAAGAGAAATTGGGATATAGGAAGAAATTGAAACACAAATGAATGGGATAAGGAACATGCCAAGGAAATTGCTAAAGAAAAATTTGACCATATAAAAAGGGGTCAGATATGCTCACCCAGGAAGCTTATAGGACACCAAATAGGCCTAATCAAATGAGAAGCTCACCAAGACACATCATATTCAAAATGTACAACAGGGAAATCAAGGAAAGAATATTGAAAGTGGCAAGGGAGAAACGCCAAATCACATTCAGAGGCAAACCAATCAGAATCACATCTAACTTTTCAGCTCAGACTCTGGAAGGGAGAAGATCATGGAAGGAGATCTTTCATGCCTGAGTGAATACAACATGCAGCCAAGAATACTATACCCAGCAAAACTCAGCTTCAAATTTGAAGGGGAAATAAGAGCTTTTCATGATAAGAACAAACTTGCAGCATTTGTGAAAAGAAATCCAGCATTACAAACAATTCTCAAAGATAAACTCCAGATTCAAGTACAAGCTAATATTCCTCAAAACCCACAAATAGAGGAAATTCAATAAAGGTACATGCTATCAACAGACAACTAAGACAGCACAGAATTTACTAATAAAAAACAATGAATATGAACCACAACCACATAACAGCAATTCTAACACTGAATGTGAATGGTCTCAATGCTCCAATCAAAAGACACAGACTAGCAGATTGGATCAAAATACAAAATCCAACAATATGCTGCTTACAGGAAACCCACCTTATAGCCCATTGGCCCAAGAAAGCAAGCTGGAGTTGCAATTCTTTTATTTGAAAAAGTGGATTTCAAACATAAATTAATCAGGAGAGATAAAGAATCCCACTACATCCTAGTACAGAGAACAAAACAACAGGAAGAAATGACCGTAGTAAATATAGACTCTCCAAACACCAACATCCCCAACTATGTGGAAAAATTACTCCAAGATATAAAAGTACTGTGGACTTCAACACAATAGTACTGGGAGACTTTAACACTCCTCTATCACCAATAGACAGATCATCAAAGCAAAGAAACAATAAAGAGATCTCCATTCTAAACAACACCAGAAATCAAACAGACTTAATTGACATCTGCAAAACATTCCATCCCAAATTGGAAGAGTACACCTTCTTCTCAGCAGCACATGGATCCTTCTCCAAAATAGATCATTTTCTAGTTCACAAAGGAAATCTCAGCAAATATAAAAAGTAGATATTATTCCATGTATCCTGTCAGACCATGATGCCATGACCCTAATAATTAATAACAAAAACTATGGAACAAAACACACATATATATGGGGATTGGATAACACCCTATGAAATGAAAATTAAATCCAAGAAGACCTGAGATCAGTAATTAAGGAATTCTTGGAAGAGAATGAGAATGAAGACACAATATATCAAAGCCTATGGGACATCATGAAAGCATTCTTAAGGGGAAAATTTATTGCACTGAGTGTCCACATTAAGAATCAGAAGAGATTCCTAACAAAAAAAGCTTATGCTCCAACTCATATCTCTACAAAAGAAAGAACAGTCTAATCCCAAAGCCAGCAGAAGACAGGAAATAATTAAGATCAAAGCTGAAATCAATGAAATTGAGAACAAAAACAAATTAAAAGAATTGATGAAACAGCTCATTCTTTGAAAAACTAAATGAAAATGATATATCCCTAGCCAAGATAACTAAAAGAAGGAGAAAATCAAAGCAAATCAACAAAATCACCAAAGAAAAGGGGTTGATCACCACTGAACGCCTTGAAATCAAACAAATTATCAGAACATATTTTGAAAAACTATGTTCCTCTAAATCAGATAATCTGGATGACATGGACACATTTTTAGATACATACAACATCCCCAAATTGACACAGGATGACATTGAAATCCTAAACAGCCCAATAACAAGCACCAAAATCCATACAACAATTAAAAGTCTTCCAAAGAAGAAAAGCCCAAGAGCTTAAGGATTCTCTGCAGAGTTTTACCACATCTTTGAAGAAGAGCTAACACCTCTCCTTATTAAGCTATTCCTGGAAATTTAAAAAGAGGGAACTCTCCCAAATACTTTTTATGAAGCAACCATAACTCCGATACCAAAACCCAACAAAAACACATAAAAAACAAACAAACAAACAAAAAACTACAGACCAATATCCCTCATGAATATTGATGCAAAAATCCATAATAAGGTTCTAGCAAACTACATTCAAAAACACATGAAAAATAATTCATCATGATCAAGTAGGCTTCCTTCCAGATATGCAAGGCGTATCAACATACGCAAATCAATAAATGTGATTCATCACTTAAACAGAATTAAGGACAAAAACCATATGATCATCTCAATAGATGCTCAGAATTCTAGAGAAAATAGGGATCAAAGGAACTTAACTTTGTAAAGGCCATTTATGCCAAACCCTTAGCTAGTATAATACTAAATGGAGAAAGGTTGAAAGCATTTCCACTGAAGTCGGGAACAAGACAAAGCTGCCGGTTTTCACTGCTTTAATTCAATATAGTCCTTGAGACCATGGCTGGAGCAATCAGGTAAGAGAAGGAAATCAAAGGGATAAGAATACGAAGGGAGGAAATCAAACTATTCCTTTCTGCTGATGACATGATCCTATATCTGGAAGATCCAAAAAACTACACCAGAATGCTGCTAAAGCTAATAAACAGATATGGAAAATTAGCAGGCTACAACGTTTACACTCATATATCAATAGGTTTCCTATATGCCAACAATATTAGGGCAGAAGAAGAGATTAGGAAATCGCTCCCATTCACAATATCCTCTAAAAGAATAAAATACTTGGGAAGTAATCTAACAAGAGAAGTGAAATACCTCTACAAGGAAAATTACTGAACACTGAAAAGAGAAATTGCAGAAGACCTGAGAAGGTGGAAAGATGTTCCATGCTCCTAATTAGGCAGAATTAATATAATTAAACCGGCCATTCTGCCAAAAGCAATATAAAGATTCAATGCAATCCCCATCAAGATTCCAATGCCATTCATCATAGATATAGAAAAAGCAATTCTTAAATTCATGTGGAACAGTAAGAAATCCAGAAGAGCCAAAACTTTAATAAGCAAGAAAGACAAAACAGGTGGTTTTACAATACCAGATCTAAAATTATACTATAGAGCTGTAGTATTAAAAACAGCATCATACTGGTATCAAAATAGGAATGAGGACCAATGGAATAGAGTAGAAGACTCTGAGATAAACCCACAAATCTTTAAAAATCTGATCTTTGACAAAGGGGGTTAAAATATAACATGGAGGAGAGACAGCCTATTGAACAAATGGTGCTGGACAAACTGGACAGCCACTTGCAGAAAACTGAAATTAGATCATTATCTCTTACCTTGCACAAAAATCAAATCTAAATGGATCAAGGAATTATGAATAAAACCAGCTACTATACACTGCTAGAAGAAAAATTAGGACCAACAGTCTAGCATATGGAAGTTGGCAACAACTTCCTCAACAGGACTCCTAAAGTGAAAGACTTACAGTCAAAAATCAATGAGTGGGATGCCATTAAACTAAAAAGTTCTTGAACAGCCAAGGAAATATTCACAACAGTCAAGAGACAACCTATATAATGGGAGAGAATCATGACCCGTGATCCCTCTGACAGGGGACTAATACCCAAAATTTACAAAGAACTCAAAAAACTCAGTATCAAAAACACAAACAATCCAATCAATAAATGGCCAGAGAGCTAAACAGAAATTTCTCAAGAGAGGACATTGAACAAGCCAATGAATACACGAGAAAGTGTTCTAAATCACTAGCAATCAGAGAAATGCAAATCAAAGCTACCTTAAGATTTCACCTCACTCCAGGCAGAATGGCAAAGATGAAGAATATAAACAATAAGAAATGCTGGAGGGGTTGTGGGGCGATAGGAATACTAACACACTGTTGGTGGAACTTCAGACTGGTCCAGCCACTTTACTAAGCATTGTGGAGAATTCTCAAAAAATGAGGGTTGGATCCACCAAACGATCCAGCTTCTGGGTATTTTCCCTGAGGAGTTAGAGTCAGCACATTACAGCAACACTGCAAAATCCATGTTCATATCAGCTCAATTTACAATAGCTAAATTATGGAACCAACCCAGATCCCCTCACTGGATGAATGGATCCAAATGCTCTGGTATATGTATATACCTTGGTGTTCTACTCAGCAGTTAGAAAAAATGGTTTTGCATCTATTGAAGGTAAATGGATGGCATTGGAAGAAATCATGCTGAGCAAAGTTAGCCAAACCCAGAGAGTAAAGGGCCAAATGGTTTCCCTCATTTGTGGAGGCTGGACCTAAACTCAGGCTTGGGAGTAAGGCAGACAAACTCATGTATTAGATTCATAGAACAAAAATGTAAAATGTTAATATTTATAAGATACAGTTGCAAGATACTTCATAAGATATTTGAACAAGCTATGCTGTATACCTGTACAAAAACGTAAATGTTTAATCCCATTGTCAAATATTTTGAAGAATAACAAAGGATGATAGGAAGGGAGGAGAAGGGGAAATGTTGGAACTGAGATAAAGCAAAGTACATTCCAAGCAGTTATAAATGTCACTTTATATTCTATAGCCATATATACATAAAATTTTCTTTATAAGTATAATACTTATGTCACTGTATTTGGGTTTTTTTGGAACAATATAGGACCTGGAATAAAGTCAAGGGATGAGAGGACAGGAGCAGGGATTTAGAGGGGGATCGAGGGGGATATTGAACAAATTGTATTGCTGATTTGGGTGCATCTAGGAATGTGATAACAAATCCCATTATTATGTAAAGTAATAATGCATTAATAAAAAGTAAATTAAAAAAAGAAAATATAAACCTAATATATTCTGTCATTAATTCATCTCAGAAAATAGACTTTAGTGTCAGGCTCTAAAGTTTATTTGGGAATGCAGACACAAGGACATAAGGGCAGTATGTAATTTAGCCAGCAGTGGGAATAACGTGTTAAGTGCACAAGGAGGGGTAGGACAGAGGGAAGACGAAAGATAAGAAGAAGACCTTGTATTATTAGGAGTGGGCTGTAAAGGAGCCCTGAAACAAGTACTATCTGAACTGAGACCTGACAGATGTGTAGGGTGCAGTCAGGAAAAGAGGTGAGAAGAGGTTCCAGAACAAATCACACAGAGGAAAGCCCAAGGGCCAAAAAGATGCTATTTACAATGACAGAATTCACATCTAAGAGCTGAAAGCACATGCTCGAACTGGCCAAATCTGGAACAATTTGAACAGCAAAATAGAAGTGGCAATGAATGATAAACCATGAGGTTTTATTACTCTGGCTTCTATGAGTTCAGTTTTGCACAGGTTGAGTTTTAGTTGTGTGTAGGGCATAAATGTGGAGGAGATATCCAACATATTGTTGTATACATAGTTCTGGAAATCAGGAGAGTAGTTTGACTGAAGCTCTTTCCTTGAGAATTATCAGCCATGTGGATGATAATTGAAGCTTTGACAGTAGATGGGGTTGCTGAGAGCCTTAGTGAGCAGCGGGTCACCCAACATCAACAGAGTCAACCCAAACAGAGGTGACAAAAGCAAGAGCAAGAATTATTCATCTTAATTTATAAAAAGAGCACATATTTATTGTAGGATTTTGAAACAATCAAATATAAAGTTAGAGGCATTTTAGAGACTTTTTACAAGTTCCATGGCATATCATGGACATGGCCAAAATTTGCATTCTTTGGTATTTATTTTTCCTTTCTTCTTATTCTATATTTCTTGCTGAAAGTTACTTTTAAAAGCATACCTGAAAGAAATTTGCTTGTAGTAGTTTTTGCATTCACCCAAATTTAGTCTAAACTTATAATGAAGATTCCAATATTAAAATGTTCAGGATTTAAGGAAAATATTCACAACAGCAGAACTTATATCTGAAAGCTGAAAGAAAATACTCCCCAGTCTGTGTGCTGAAATATAATTCTTTACTGCTCCTTATGGAATGGCGGGACTCAGGTATGCTATGAATCTATATTTAAGGATGTCCAAGAAGCACTGGGAATGAGAAGCAATATGTTTAATGGATATTTCCTCTAAAGTAGCTTCCCCCCATGACACACACAAAACTGTTAGCCTTGGTAATTATAAAGTTTGTGCCTGCATTTGTTTTCCCATGGGGTAGGACTGTTGTGTTGTGTGGAACTAGAAACGTAGTTTGGAGTGAGTATGTTCAGAGTACATGATAAAGCATTCCTATGGAAAATTAACTGGCTTTCAGGGTAGTCTTGTGACCAATACCACAACTGTTTCTGAAAGAAAGATAAACAGAGTATACCCCTCAAAGGAATGCACAGAATTCTTGGGCAGGTTGTCCCTCAATAATCTGAACCAAGATAGGAGGTTAGAGCTAATCAGCGTTGGACTTGCAACCTCCCAGTGTGTGGCAAGAGTCTACAGTGGTTGTCTTCAAAGCTTCCTTATAAGTCCATCATTTAAAGTTCTTTACAATGTAGTTTTCATTAGAGATTCCATTTTCCGAGCATTCACCGTCCCTTCTTTCTTTCTTGTGTTCTTACTTTCCTTCCTTTCTAGCTCTGTATATAAATGCATCTCTCTCTCTCTCTCTCTCTCTCTCTCTCTCTCTCTCTTCTCCTGCTGGTGATTGAACCCAGGAGCTCTACCACTGAGCTGCACGCTGCAGCTGCATCCCTACCTATCCCTTTTAAATTTTATTTTGAGACAGGGTCTCCCTAATTTGCCTAGGCTGGCCTAGAACTTGTGATCCTCCTATCTTAGTCCCCTGAGTCACTGGGATTATAGGTATGCGCCACCATGCCTGGGAGATGTGTCATTCATTTTGTTTTTACAATAGTCATATAGCTTTATCCTAACTTTTGCTGCAAAAAGTTGTTGTCTTCTTAAATGCATATCTAAAAACCAACCTTAAAGTTACAAATGCTGAACATGTATTCAATTAACCTTCAAACCAAACTGAGATGTATACATATATTCTACAAATATATCTATACAAAATTCTCATAGACAAGATTGTTGAAACAAAGGGTATGGATATTTCTATCAGGTTGAAAGAACTGGAATAGTGATCTCATTGTTAGGCAGATTTATCAGTTCTTCTTTTATTCCATCCTTCATTCTTGATAGAATCTTAAAATACTACTGTATTTTAATTAAAGAAATGATGCAATTTATGTTTGACAAAAAATTAGCTGGGAAAGAAAAACCTTTTCAATTTGCTTTCGTATTTCTGACAACTGTTGGGGGAACATTCACATATATATTCATATATAGATTTTTTTCTTTTTTATGTAATGTGGATTGTAATATTTGTGTTAAACTATGAATGTGTGAAATCATCAGATCAAATAATTTTAGGTTTTCTGTTTTAAATCAGTTTACTGAAGTATAATTTAATGCAATTCATCATTTAAAAACATTCAGTTTTATAATTTTTAACAAATTATGAAACTGTCAAGATGTGAAACATTTCCATCACCCCTGTGCCCCATTTGCAGATAACCTTTTCCCAAACCTGGTCCCAGGTAATCACTGATCTAATTTCAATCACTCTAGGTCATTCATGTTGTTGAAAGTATCAGCATTTTTTAAATTACTGATCATATATGTGGATGTTTATACATTTATGCATTTTCTTCTGATGGACAATTGGTTGTTTCCAGTTTGGGCCTCTCATAAACAAAGCTGCTATGTATGTTGTATATATGTCTTTTGGGGGACATATGATTTTATTTTGTGGATAAATACCAAGGAGTGGAATTTCTGGGTTTTATGTTTAATTTTATACAGAATTGACCAGCAGTTCTCCAAGGTGATTATATTATTGTCCATTTACTTCAGTTTTATCTTCTTAATGTTGTCTTTCAAAAGCAGAAGGCATTAGGTTTTTCAAACAGAAAATTTTTTAAAGTTTTTAACTGGTCTCTGAATGTAGTATCTTTACTAGAGAATCTTTGCCTTGCCTTAGGGGAAGATTTTATCCTATGGTTTCTTCTAGAAGTCTGTAGTATTAGCTTTAATCTTTAGGCTTCAGGACATTTCAGGTGATCTTCAGTCATGTTCTTTTGTGTACAGAGTATTTAGTTTCCATGTGAATACCCAACCTTTTGGTAGCGTTCTTTGGAAAATACCATTCTTTTCCAACTGAACTATCATGACACCTTTGTTGAAATTTTACCTGACCAAACAATTGTGAGTTTATTTCTTAGATCTATTCGGATCGGTTTATCTGTGTGTTTATCATTAGCATTGTGTTGTCTTGCTTATTATATCTGTAAAACAATGCTTGAAGCCATGTAGTGTTAGTCTTTGAACTTTATTCCTTTCAAAATAATTTTGGCTCTCTGGAGGCTTTTACATTTTCATATAAATTTTATAATCAGTTTTTTAATTTAAAAAGTGCTGCTGGAATTGGAATTTTCTATCATTGATTTTCAGAAATTTAATTATGAAATACCTTAGTATAGCATATATGTATATGTGTCTGGGAATATGTGAGCATATCTATGTATGCATGTATATGTATATTCATGTGTGTATGTGTTATTCATGTACATATGGCTGTATATGTGTAAATTTATAAGTTCGTATGTGTATGAATGGGTATATGTGGATATGTGTATATGTCTATACTTGCAAGCATATGTGTGTGAATGTATATAAGTGTATGTGGGTATGTATCGATGAGACTATGTGTGTATAAATGCATGTATGTGTATGTGTGCATGTGTGTGATTGAGTGTATGTGGGCATGTGCATATGCATATATGTGTGAGTATGTGTATGAGTGTATTTATGTATGTGTGCATGTGTGATTTAAAGTATTTGTATGTATGCAAGTGTCTGTATGTGTGTGTGTGTGTTTCTGTGTGTATATGTGTATTTATGTGTTTATGTGCACAGGAGCACAGATGAATGCATCTTTATCCTGCTTTGGATTTCTTATATTCCTTCCATCTAGGACTTAAACTTTTCATCATATTTGGTAAGTTTTTGGCCATAATTTCTTCTAATATTTTTCCTGGCCAACACTCCAGGGACCGTAATTTCACATTTTAAGATATTGTCTCATGGGTCTATGAGCTTCTCTTCACGTATCTTCTCATCATTTAGTTTAAGACGCTTCTATTGAAGTTCATTAGTCAAATGACATATTAGGTCTGCCTAGTGAGTTTCATATTTCAGACATTGCTTCAGGTGTGGATGTTTCAATGGATTTTGAAGAAAAATTCTTCTCCTCATTCTATTCACATATTCTACAACATGTGTGAAGTTCCTGGAGGTTCAGCTGGCACTTTGCGACCATGAGATGATGCACCTAAGAGAAAAAAGTGAACACGTTAAGGATGGCAAAGTGGGGAAACAGAACCCTGGGGCATCTGATTCTTGGTTGAGCAGTGAAACTCTTAGAAGAAATTAACACCTCTTTTGCTTTCCCACCAAATTTTCTACAAAGAAATACACATGTATACGTAATCGTTTTTATTCTTTAGTACATATGCTGGCTACCAAATGGATTCGTTCAATAGGATATAACACTCCTTTGTAAAATGTGAAATATAAAAACCAAGTGGGAGCTGCAGTGAGGACAGTGAGCTGGAGTGCAGACTGTAGATTTTCAGGAAAGGAGGAGTGGAGACATGCTGCTAGTTTCCCATCCAGGGGTTGCTGAGCAGTCGTACAGGGAAAGTAGGAAAAGTTGGATAAGGTGACACGAGAAAAAACGGTCTCACCTGCAAAGGTAGATAACAAGAATATTTGACTATTACAGCTGATACTCTAGAAGGAAAAAAAAAAACTCTCTTGACAGTACTTATCTATGACTCATCCCCAAATGGGATAGGTGTTTTAATTTCCTGTACAATCTTAAAATTAACATAAAAAACGGTCCCAAGCTACTTACACATTTAGAGCACCTGGCTAAAGCAAAACAAAACTTCCCTGGAGGGACATACCTTCATCCCAGATGGCACTTCCAGAGATAAAGTCTCACAGCACGCAAGGTCACAATCTAAAACTGTAATGAACACAAGAATCCAATTTACGACAAAATAGCAGATGTCACAAAAGAACAGAATTTAATTTTTCATAATGTCAAACTTCTCAGTAGATAGAGGATATAAAAATGGATTTAAAACAGTAAAAACATAAAAGAAGAAAGTTATGGCTTGGCTTGCTGATCGTGGAAATGGGGAGAAGGAGTTAAATTCTAGATATATTTTGAAGGTGGAGTTGACAGGATTTGCTAATGGTTTCAATGTAAGGTGTGAAAGAAAAAAAATTTCAGGTTTGCAGTACGGCTTTCGGTCTGAATAAATAGAATGAGAGATATTAAGACAAAACATATTATTAGAGATATAGAAGTTACAGTGATGTTCATTAGAGGGACACAAGAACTCTACACTTATATATAACCAATAACAGAAACACAGAAACCTGTGCATGATGAAATTGACAGTTACAAGGGATTATTAATTCTACTATCATGGCAAGGAGTTTTTAGTCTTATAGTAAATGAAAGAGCAATGCAAAAAAATTGAAAATATAAATTATTTCAATAACATTAAAAGTTTGGCTATATATTGTTTCTATATTAAATCATTAATGAATACATATTTTATGCACACAGGTAGTGTTTACAAAAGCCACACTCACATTGTGTGATGTTTAGCAGTTATTAATAAATATCAAAAAGTGAAGATCATAAAGACAACATTTTCTGACTACAGTAAAGCAGCTAGATATTAGTAATGGCATGTAATAAAACTCCCCCCAAAAGACTCAGCATTCTAAAACATTTTGTAAATTTTTGTTTTTTTGATCAAATAGAAAAGTCAAGAAAAATGTTATTTATAAATATTTATAACATTTGATAATACTTATCAAAATTTGTGAGTTTAAATTAATATTCTGCAGAGATTTATAGTGTTAAAGGCTCATGCAAAATACAAATTTTATTGTCATCAGAGCTGTAACTGTATTTAAATTATGGCTGAAAATGAAGACTAGGATGTGAGCTGGTGCTGCGACCTCTTTCCATGTTGATGTGGATAGCAAAGTTTTATTTTTTTTTTAAAGAGAGGACAGTGAGAGAGATAGAGACAGAGAGAGAATCAATGTTTATTGAGTTCTTCACATGGCTTTCGTTGCTCTGACACTTGGTTGTGTACGTGGGTGCCGGGGTTTGAACCTGTGTACTCGCGCATGCTGGGCAAGCGCCATAACCGCCGAGTCACCACTCCAGCCCTGTTGTACAGTTTAAAAGCCAACTATGAGTACACCTATTTTTGTTATAAAAAAACACTTTTACAGATGAATATGCAGTCTTTCCGTCAATATCCGTCTTTGTCTTATGTTCCATCTGAGCCACTTACTGGTACTCTGGTCTCTCTGCATGGAATGCTCTTTCCCTGCATAATGTCTGTCTTTTATTCACCTTCTATCCTTCCTCTGATAGTGGTGTTTTGGTTCCTCTCTCTACTCATCATCCTCTTTCCTCTATAAAATGTCTATGTCTGTGCTTTTATTTATTTTATATATAGAATTGTATTGTAATAATTATTTTAGGTCCCTTATTATCCTCATTTTTATTTTGTTTTATTTTTTTAGTAGTTGGGATTGAACCCAGGGGTTCTCTCCCACTGAGTTACATCCCCAGACCTTTTTTATAAAATGTTTCATTTTGACAGAATCTCACTCAATTGCTAAGACTGGCCTTAAACTTGGAATGCTTCTGCCTCAGCCTCCTGAGTTGCTGGGATTACAGACATGTGCCACCGCACTGGCTGTGTGTAACGATTTTAGATACCTATCTCTTCTACTTGCCTAGACATTTCGAAGGCTAATATTATATCTTAATCGATGTTAACATAGTGCCTGACATAGTATGTGCTAAATGAATAGCTCTTAAACCCAAGCAAAGGAAAAATCACACAGTCCCTCTGCGTGTCTTGTCTTTCTTCATTGATAAGTAAGTAATAATCTCTAAAATTTTCTTCCAGTGTAGTGATGTATAATTGTCATTCTATATAGACATAAATCTATTTCTCTTGGGCTTTATCAGAAAAAGGTATAAGATGATATAAGGAAAGAAAGAAGAAATAAACACCAAAAGTACTCATAGAGTTTAAAATTTAAACATAGATAATGTCCATAGAAGTTCTAAAAGGGAGGACAGGAGGACACATTTATAGTTGTGAAAACATAAAGTCAACTCATGAAAGATTTAAGGGAGAATCTATGTAAAGAGGATTATTAAGAAGATGAGGAATGAGAAAAGAGTATGTGCTTTGTTTTGAATCCTTTCTGTAGTGGCCTTAGTGGAGGTCAGAAGATCTAAACTGAGTTAAATATGTGGGAGAATTATTGTAATTTAGAACTCAAAAAGGAAAAACATAAATTTTGGAAAAACCTTTTGTAAAAAGCATTTATTACTAACTCAAACACTTTCAGAATCTTTATACAGTGAAAAATAGCTTTTAAGACAAAAAAGTTTATATATTTTGTCAGAATTTCTCTATCTATATGACTTTATATATTTCCTTTCTGTTTATACAGGATAACATCTTCATTCTCTTTAGAGAGAAGAGTAAGCCCCATTAATGTCATCTTGCTTCAAAAGTAACCACTCTATTAAGGATGTGTTCATTTTATATGCTGTTGTTTAAACACTAAATTCTGATGGTTTCACCATATCACAATGAAAGTCAGCATGGGCTTAAGGGGGAACAGTGAAACTTTCAGAATGAACATTTGCTGTTGATTATGAGAATGTGTCAGATTTGTGGAGGGGTGGGGTGAGTGGTGGGTAGTTGCATGATCTATTAATAAGAAACAGTTTAATGCAACAGATCACCAAAGCATGGCTAATTTTGCAGCCAAAAGCCACACATTCTTAACTTTCCCCCTAACTTCAGAACCAGTCTCCACGCACTCAGTACAGGAACTGGAACATTATTCTTTGAAAGCAAAGCCAGTGTTTAGAAAATCTGAAACTGAGCTAACAGCACAGCATATAGAAGTCATACAGGACGTTATTTTAAACTGTAATCCAGAAATGTCAGTTCATTTGATATCTTTATATGTTACATGTGGACTTAAAAAGAGCGTGTTACGTACATTTTTGCTTCACAAATACTTGGTTTCAGGGTATTTTCAACAGTCAGGGAAGTTTGAGGCCCATCAAAGAGACAAGATCTTTACCAAACAGTTTTTGGAGCTTGGAAAAAAGAAGAAACAATAATTTTTTCTCTTATCTTCCACTGGAATAATATATATTTAAAAGGATCACTCAGAAGTTATTCAGAAAGGATGTCTTAACTGGAAGAATCACATAAATCAGCTGAAAATGGTTATGCAATTTAAACATCTAACTTATATTGTATCAACACACCCTTTTTCCATTGCACATAAGTCAAAGATTTAAACACACAGTTGGATCCTGAGAAAGAGTTGTGCAATATGTAGAGATAATGAATATCACATTTAATTGATTGCATTTGACTAATCCTTCAAGCAAATAGATCATGTAAAACACAGCCTGCATTTGCATTTTCTCTTCTTATGGCATTGCCAGTTTTGTTTACTTCCAAAATGTCAAATCAGGTGCTAAATCGATGACTTTGCATTAGTTGATTACCTGGTATAAAAGAAAAAAATGGAAATGTAGGATTTTAAATTGATAGCACACACCTTCATGTTCACCATAGTCTAGTAAATATACATCTGTGTTTAGAATAAAGGATATAGAAAGGAGTAAAATAAACTACTCACAGTTTTGTCTGTATACTATAGATAACCAGAAAATTCTTTCTATACACTGAAATAAAGCAACCTTTGGTAACTTTATTAGGACCATTTCCAGAAGGAAGGAAACAGAAAACTATAGTGTTGGAAAAGGGCTTTAATTTTGTCAGTTTAAAACATTAGAAATGAAAATATGTAAGCTATACTTCTACAGCTGTATATTGTACCTTCAGATAGTATCTCAGATGGTTTGCTCTCCTATAACTAAATACCTTAGCCTGGGTGATTTATAAAGAACAGAAATTTATTTCTTATGGTTCCAGAGGCTATAAACGTGTAAGATCAGGGAGGAGGCAGGTTCAGCATCTGGTGAGAAATCTGGTCAAGATCCTTCCTTCCAAGGTGCTGTCCTGTTGCTGCATCCTCTGGAGGTGACATAAGCCATGCCTCCACATGGCAGAAGGTGCAGAGGACACAAAGGGCCTACACCAGTTCCCTCCAGTCCTTCCAAGTTGCTAGTCCGTTCATGATGTCAGGACCCTATTGCTTAGTCACTTCCCAGAAAACCCACCTCTTAAGAACACCACAACAGGATTTTTGAACACATAAATTTGGGTTGGGGGAACATTTAGAACACAGTAGATGGGAAAACGCTATAACTTAGAAAAGGATCCACAAAGGCATGGTGGTGATTTTGCATCCTAATTGAGGCCACCACATATGAGCAGCCAGAGCTCATCAAATGTAATGTACTGCAACTTCCATCCACTCCAGTTTCATAGAAAGGAATCACCTGTGCGTAGAGATATTTCCAAATAGATTATGGGACATTTAAAATATTATATGATTTTTAAATGTTATTACTTTTAGCATAAGATTTTGAGAGGAACATATGTCTTTTTCAAAATGAAAAAGTCAGCAGAAACATAGTATTTAATATGAAAAGTGTTTTAAGTATACTTCAGAAATTAAAGCAAC
>PVKS010009440.1:0-64035 GCA_004027875.1 Aplodontia rufa
GAGGAGAAAAAAATATATATATACACACATACATATACATATGTGTATATATGTATACACACACACACACACACACACACACACACACACATATATATATATGCCTTTTAAAGAATGAAATATTTTAGAATTAAGCATCATTGCTGAAGAAAGTGGTATAGAGATATATTTCCCTTAGGTAAAAGCAACTCCTGGTAAATAGTTTATTTACTGGGGAAAGGACCAAAAGGAAAGAGAATTTCCTTTGTTAAATAATGGAGCTCTGACATCAAGCCAGATGGGTTACAAAACAAAGGACTTTTGTGGAGGGCTCCTCCCAAATATTTACATTAGCTAGAGAAAAATATGGAAGTATATATAATATCTCCTTACAAGTATGTGGTAGTATTCAGGAGCTCCTGTTGCTTTTGTTCTTTATCATTTCATGATGGTCAAAATGGAATTTTTAAGGTTAATTATTTGTTAAAAAAAAAGTGTTAAGAAAAATGTGGTTTTTTAACATGGTATTAAATTCTGCTAGTATAATGTAAAATAGTATGTATCTCAGATACAAATTTAATTATATTATCTTATATTACATTGTGTTGTATCATAAGCTATGTTATGTTTTCTTCTCCTGGTAGGTTTGACAGTTATAGTTTGGGCAACATATATGGAGCATCCATATTTCCAAAAAGTGGTCTTATTTGTTTTGCTTAAATACAAATAATCGTAGATGCTATTGCATATCTAAATATTTGACATCTCTCAACCGGATGTAGTGAACTAATTTGCTCCACCACTTACCCCTAATTGTTCTGAAAATTGCCATGCCCAAGTCTTACTTATAGTAAACATTTTCAATCTTGAGTTGCATGGAACTGTAATTTTTACTTTTATTATTGACATAAATCTACTCAGATGAAAGAATGAGTCAAATCTTTATTTTCCTCTCATTTCATGCTTTCTGAATACATCACCCTTTAATTACATTAAGTATCTGGCTCTAAGTTTGCACTAAGACTTCCTATCTTAAAGGGTGTTAGAACTCTTTGGATAGTGCTATTATAATCTAGTTATTATAGTAGATTAAGTAGAGAACCAATCTCATGGACGCTCATTTGACTTCTTACATATCATCATGATGAGACATTGAATTGAATCTGGAATTTTGCATAGACTTCTAGCACAAATAAAAGAATTCAGTGAAATTGAAATTGCTTATCTTTTAGCATTTTCTCAGTATTTGGATTTTTCTTTTATGTTGATAAGTCAGACTGCCCCTATGATTTCATTTTAGATGGGATTTGTGAAAAATATTATCTTGAATAATAAAATTTTGCAGATTAAAAGAGCAAGGCTGGGAACTGGAGTGACGGCTTAACGATTATGGCTCTTGCTTGGCATGAGCCAGTACACAAGTTCAGACCCCAGCACCATGTGTGCAATGAAGTCTCGGAGCAAAGAAAGCCACAGGAAAAACTAAACAAGAATTGATTCTCTTTCTCTCCTTCCCTCCCTCTCTCTCTCTCTCTCTCTCACTGTACCTCTTTTTAAAAAAGAGCAAGGCTGTAAATCTTGAAATAGTTACTTTTAGAGAAAGATTTTTGCTACATTTTCAAAGATAGTTACAAATTGCAACAAATTTAGTTCTAAATCCATAATAATTCCAGAACAATAGCAGTGATGACACTTTGTAATAGCTAAGCCAATAGTATGCCACTGGAAGTTCAGCATATGTGTTACCAGCTGTTTAAAGGAAAAAATTTAATACACTATATAAAACTTTCTAAGGATTAAGTAAAAACTGGCAAAGGGCATATAGAAAATTATATTAAAACTTGGAAAAATCAAAGCCAAAACCAATCTCTTTTTTTTTTTTAAGAAAGAGGGACAGCAAGAGAGAGAATAAGTTTTTATTTAGTTTTTAACATGGCTTTCGTTGCTCTAAGACTTCACTGTGTACTTGGTGCTGGGGTTCAAATTCTCATACTTGTGCATGCCAGGCAAATGCTGTAACCGCTGAGCCATGGCTCCAGCCCCCAAAACCAATCTCTAATGATCACACATATTCAATTTAGATTTGAAGTCGTTACACTTCCCTTAATTCACACCCTTGCCATCCCTTAGCGTTGGAGCTATTACCTCCCCACACCCCACCCTTTGAATTAGCTTGTGCTCCATGGCTTGCAGTGACCAAGGAAAAAGAGCAAAAGTGACAGTGTTAGAAGCCCTGTGTGTGTGTGTGTGCATATATATATAGATAGATAGATAGATAGATAGATAGATACACACATATATACATATACATACATACATGTATATATGTGTATATATATATTGTTTTTGGTAGCTTATTATGCAGTATTGTTGTAGCAATAATTGATTTATGTGCCCTGAAATTTATTTTTATATATGTTAAAGATATGATGACAAAAAACATTGGTTCACTTCAATTTTCACCTTCCATTAGCTGTTGGGATAACATACGCAGGGCCGTAAAGCCACATCTGGAATCTCAGCCTAGAGATCAGTGTGATATACCTCCATCAGTTCTCATGAGGAGATAAAATAGAATTTCACTTCCTACGTGGGATTTACTACTCAAAGTTTTCCAAAGAATTGGCCTTATTTCTATCACAGGAAATAACCAGTATTGAAAAATGAAAGATTTGATAAGAAAATTGTAAGCTATAGTAGGGAAAGACAGATGATGAACATCTTATTTCATTATCAGTATTTTGGGTTAATTAGAAGGATAAAAAGCCGTAATGCAAGGCTATCAATGAAAATTAAACAATGGCAGATGTTCTAAAATTATGTATTTGGAATTTGAGTTCACGGGTTGGTTATAATCCAGAAATACTACATAAATAGTAGAGATGTTACTGGCAAAATCTTGGTAGGATTTGGTTAGAAGGAAACTAGGGAAGGGTGTTATTTTTTAATAACATTTACTTCTGTCCTTTTCTGATTTTCTCTGGAGTTTTCCCCTGCCTCACCCACTCCTGTGCATAAGGAGATTATTGTAGCTGAAAAGCAGAGATAAAGCTCCCCTCCATTCCAAAAGCCTTGGTCCTGGAGGATTCAGGACATGAACTTATTGTTGGGTGATTGAAAGAGCAAGGAAGTCTGCCTACTGAAGGGAGATGAAAATACAAGAAAAATCAAAGCTATACGTGACAAATGTGTGCTTCTAAGCATGGTTCCAGATAATTCAGGAGGCTCAGGGAGCAAAGATAATAATGACTCTATTTTAGACAGAGTCAAAAGACCTGAGAAGAACAATTAAAGGAGGAAAAGTTTATTTGTGTGTGTGTGTGTAGAATCATCATTTCAGAGGTCTTCCTTCCTAAACTATGGATTCCATTCTTTGGGGCCTGAGATAAGGCAGAACATCATGGCAGAAGAGTGTGGTGGAGGGAAGCGGCTCAGGACCTGGTGCTAAGAAGCAGAGAGACTCCCCTCACCACAGACTAAATATATACCCCAAAGGCACGCTCCAAGGGACCTGCCTCCTCTAGCCACACCCTACCTGCCTACAGTTACCACTTAGCCTCCACCAGGGGATTAATTCACTGATTGAGTTAAGGCTCTCATAACCCTATCATTTCACCTCTAACCCACCTGCATTGTCTCACACATGAGCTTTTGGGGGACACCTAACATCCAAACCATTACAGGCAGTGACCTCAGTGCTTTAACTGCTTCTTCTCATTAAATAATGTTCACAGTGCCCCAACGGGCAGATATCAATTATGTTTTCCATTCCAAGTAGTGAAAGTGAGGCTAGTTTAAAGAAATTGTATGGAAAGAATATATTCTAGGCATCTTGATCAGAAAGATTATTTTTAAATGTAGAAATAGTTGTTTGTGCTTTTAAAGAAAATAAAAAAGAAATAAATTCAAAAACTCAAAGTAGGGAGGCCCAACTAAAAGAAGATTTCATTTGGACGAGACAGGTGAATGAAGGCTCTGGTGATGTGGTGAGTCTTCACTGAGAAAGCCATTACTCTCCATGTATACAATGTTCAGATATGGGAAGAAGCCCTCCATGGAATTTGGTGGATGGGGGTAAAAAGGAGCAGGTGTATGAAAGGGTGATGGTGATAAACACGATGAATATTCAGCTGAACACAGAAATTGCAAAAACAAAATATTGACACATTTGTGCACTTGCATATAGTCAATTTTCTGGGCTGTAGCAGTGGTGTAGCAGTTACAGAGCTTACCTTGCATGTGCAAGGTCAACGTTCATGCCCCAGCACCGTGAACACAACCAAGTGTCAGAGCAATGAAAGCTGCATGAAAAAAGAATGAATAACATTGATTCTCTCTTTTTCTCTTTCTCTTACTGTCCCTCTCTCTTTTAAAAAAAATAAAGTCAATTTTCTGACATGTACCTCCTATCTTCTCTTGTCTTTCTCCTGAGGGACCCCAACTTCTGATGATCCAGTACTAACCAGCAGTACTCTAAGACAAGCCCCAGTGCTATGACTAGTCTGGAATGACTGGTGACTGTTTTTGCCATACTGACTATTAAAAAACAAAATTTATATCATGCCTGGCCATAACTTATATTATAATCCACACTAGAATCCCTTTCTAGCTGGGCACAGCAGTGCATGCTGTAATTCCAGTATCTAGGGAGGCTATAATTTGAGGCCAACCTTAACAACTTAGTGAGGCCCTAAGCAACTGAGGTGAGACTCTGTCTCAAAATGAAAAATAAAAAGGGCTAGCTGGAGATGTGGCTCAGTGGTAAAGCATCTTTGGGTTTGATCCCTAGAACCAAAAATAAAAAAATAAAAATAAATCCTTTTCTAAATTCACTGACAAAGACACATTTTGAGGGGCCACAGGTTTTTGAATGTTGGGAAGTGTTGGAAAGATGCCTGCTTCTTAAAACCACTGATAGCATTGTAAGTGGTCAGACCTTAGGCTTGTAATCCTAAAGTGAGAATAAGAGAGAGCTATCCAAGAATATGAAAAGAACCCAGGGTAGTGGGGATGGGAAGGGGAAGCAGTGCCAGCGGAAGAGGACACGAGGAAATGAGGAACACAAAAAGCAACTAAGTTCACAATATTGCCATAAGCGAACCTGGACTAGCCTACTTAAGAATCCCACATCCCAGAAGTTAACAGGTGCAACAGTTATTTATCAACTTAAAAATGTTTCATTATCCAACAAATCTTCTTAGGAACCAATATTTTTATTATTATATGTAAACCTAAGCTTTTTTGTCTCTAAAATTGTTGGCTTAATTATTTTTGTTGTTGTTTTCGTTGTTTGTTTGTTTTCCTGTATTTCTAGCCACATACAATCTGTGAGCTGACATTCAATTCTGCTTCTGAAAAAAAAAAGTTAGAGGGCAAATGAGTTGCCATCTACCCATTTTAGTAAACGATTTGGAGAAGGTTATTGACTTGGCTTCAAGCCTAAAGTTATCTGTGTGGGTATCAAGAAAAATATTGTTGACATCATTCATTTCAAACCTTGTACTTATGCTAACAAAGTTCTCCATCTTTATTTTTCATGAAGTTGGAACTCTCTCCAAGTCAGCTATTATATCCAGAACAGGATCTGTTTCTTTTTGGTGCCAGCTTCTTGTTGAGGCAGGTTACTTAAACAGTTTGTGGTTTTTCCATTCATTAGGAATTCATTTTGGCATTGACAACGCTTCACTGATCATTAGGATCCCTGTGTGCTGCTGTTGATTGGATTGACATGGACTTCCCCAGCAAGGCTGCTTTCCCTCTGCCCAGTGCTAGTTAAGCATTCACTCCAGGGCCTCCCCAGAAAGTCCTTTCCTTGCTGGAATGCAGGACAAGCTTTCTCTGCATTCCTGTTGACTTTGTCAGTCAAGGTTACTCATCCCAGCTGAAAACTGAATAACAATAGATGGGAAATGGTGTCCATATTTTTCCATAGAACAGAACCTCAATTCTTTGCAGCACACATTTATGAAGGAAGAATTATATAGGAACAGTAATTTTTAAAGCAATCTTCAGAGGTGAACTAGACACTACACAACATTGTCCTGACAGAATCCCTTGTGAACAATTTTTTCAAAGAATTTAGAGAGGCAATTTGACAGAAATATAATTAAGAGAACTTAACTTTTGGAAGAGCTTTAGTCTTATAACAGTGGATAGCCAGCACAAAGTCTTCCAACAGTAGTGACACTGTGACATTTTCCCTGCCACTCCTATGTGAAACTGATCCTTTTTTTTTTTTAAGCAAACTTTAATACTAATTACCCTGACTTGGCAGTACATGGAGTGTGTTGAACTGTCAGGCTGCATCCCTTTAATATGTATATTTATTACATGCCAAACAGAAATTATTAATTTTAAAAATGGATTGCCTTTTTGCTACCAACAATCACCTGTCCTTTATAGTTCCTTCATATTTTCATGTCTTCTTTCCATGTAGGTAAGTAGTATTGTCAGTGTTCCATTCTCTATTCTTCTTCATCTCCTCTTCCCCATCTCAAATTCTGAATAACTAGCATTTTAAATTTAACTTGTACCACTTCATATGTATCCTCAGGTTTTTCTTTTTTATTTCAAGTGATTGCATATAGATTCTTAGGTAAAACATACTTTCCTTTTGGAGAGTAAATTTCCTAACTGCTTATAGTGAAAAAAAGTAAAATCACTGATGACTATTTAATATCTCTTGTGCTGCTTTTTAACAAGATAAAAAGATCAGCCCCAAATTCAGAAATAGACATTTTACTTGCTAATACTTTGTAGAAAAATCAAATCTCCTCTTACAGCCACTTTAAAAACTAAATTCTCCCTGGTAATAAACTTGAGGAGCTAATTAATTTTTTCTACAACTGGAAATATTCAATGTGGCATAATCTGTTTATATTTATAAATATGACATAATCTATTACCATGAATTTATTTTGTTCCAGAACAGATCAGTAACAAAATTATAGCAAAGTTAAACATTTCCACTTATTTCAAAAAGTTCGGAAGAAACGAATGGGAAACCTTCAGTTTAGTCTGCCTACATCTGTCAAGTTGCCATCCACACCAACTGGATGTAAAGGAGTGTCACACACACACAAAGGCACCCACAGAGATTTCTTAGACGTGAAATGTACCTAAAGACTCTGAGCCATTTTTCATCCCTTCCTCTGTGAAACAGGGAGGCAGATGTGTCTTAGGCATCAATGGAACGTGAGCGACCGGGAAAAAGGCTTTAACGCAGGGCAAAAAGCATTCTGCCGCCTCATTTGCTCACACCGGGCATCTCCACAGTATCTTGGGTTCCCTCCACCCCCGCGAAGATGATGCACTGCGAAAATATTCCCTCTCTCCAGGACGCCTCTCGGAGGTTCATAGCTGGGAAAATGTTGCCCCAGGTCTAAAATATCTGCCCAAAGAGCCTGGCGCGGGTGAAAGGCTTTCTCACTTGCTCTGGGCTCGCAGTGGGCGCTCCCCGCCCTCTGCTGCCAGAACCTTGGGGATGTGCCTAGACCCGGCGCAGTGCACGTCCCGGCCAACTGCGAGCAGAACAAACCCTTGGCGGGCGGCCAGGAGGCTCCCTCTCAGCCACCGCCCCCCGCCAGCGCCATCCCCCAACCCCCATACAATACAAGATCTTCCTTCCTTAGTTCCCTTAAATCACAGCTCAGGGAAACCTCCTTGCAGCCTGCATCCAGCCACGCGCCAGCATGTCGGGGGGCAAATACGTAGACTCCGAGGTAGGCTTGGGTGGGGCGCACCGAGCCGGTGCCTGCTTCTGCTATCTCCCACTCCAAATATTCCGACTGCTTTTCTTGCCCCAGCCCTCTCTCAACTTCGGAGCACTCCTCTCGAGTTGGCACCACTTAGGAATGGGCCCGGGCGGGGAGGTGAAGAGAAGCCAAGACTGTTTTATGTTTTCCTATTGGGAAGGGGACCCAGGGAGCCCCTAAGTATAGGGCGACTACGGAAAAGTGGGTCGAGGTCCTGGAGTTGGATCTGCCGGGAAGAAAACAAGTTTGCCGGAGATTCAGGGTGCTCCCTTGTAATGGGCCCTGGCAATCTATCCCCTACCGGGCGCGGAACTGGAGCGCGGGGTGGTGGGTCTTTTACCCCCAGTTCTTAGGACAGTATCCGCTAGTCCCGCCAGGTGCTTGGACCGGCTGCCTCAGGGGCCACGCATGGGCGCGCGAGTATTTGCACTTTCCAAAGTTCTTGGGCCCTCTAAAGAGCTCCTGCTGCATCTCCAAGGCTGGCAGGGTGTTTCGAGGAGTGCGTTGGGGAAATCTCCCTTCCCCCAGATAGCACTGCCGGGGACCACTTCACGCCCAGGCTCCGCCTGGAAGTGCAGACCTCTTTTTCCCAAACGCAGCTCCAGTTCAGCAACCCCCTGGTAGTGACCTGAGGGTGGGTCGGGGGAGCAGTGCAGGTGGGATGGAGTTCTAGGGAGTTTAGGGGACCTGGCACATGGTTCTGCCCAGAGATGTAAGCGGGACCACCACGGCGGAGCAGGGAACCATAGAGGGACAAAGTGGGTATTAGAAGGGAAGCGGGCAGGTGCGATGCGTCCGCGGCCAAGGAGTAAAGAAAATGGGGACGCTCCTTGAGTCAGGAAGTTCCAGTAGGACAAGGTTATAGCTGGAAGGGATTTATGGGGGCAGCTGTAATGCGCCCGGCACAGAAAAAATAGAGCAGGTGAAGTACTAGGAACGAGGGCGGAGTGGTGGGGAGAAAGGTTGGGAGAAGGCACAGATCCGTTCCCTTCTTTCTGGGGATCCCTGCGGGTTCCACCGGAGGGAGGGCGCCGGCCGGGACCGGCGGGCGCGCTGCGGGGCTCGCCCTGACCCCTGGCGGCGGGCGGGGGAGGCAGGCGCTCCCAGCCTGGTACCGAGGGGTGTGGTGTGCTCTCCTCGATCCTCTTAAAAAGCTTGCAGCGCGCAGGAGTTTTCTTTGCGCGAAGCCGCGGTCGCTGCTGAAGCGGTTAGTTGGATTGCGAGCTCGAGTTTTGCCCCGCCGCCAGGCTGACTTCTGACGTTTATTTTTCCCTTTTGATTTTTCTCTTCCCAACGCCGTTGTTACCCTCCCTCTTCTGGCCGTCTGCCCTCCGCAGGGACATCTCTACACTGTTCCCATCCGGGAGCAGGGCAACATCTACAAGCCCAACAACAAGGCCATGGCAGAGGAGATGAACGAGAAGCAAGTGTACGACGCGCACACCAAGGAGATTGACCTGGTCAACCGCGACCCCAAGCATCTCAACGACGACGTGGTCAAGGTAAGTCCAGGAGGCCAGAGAGGACGGGACGTGCCTGCAAGGCCACTGTCAGGGCCCACAGACCTTCTCTGGCAGACAGCTGTGCATCCTTCTCTAACACACACACACACACACACATACACACACATCGCACCGTTTCGTTTCTGGGCTTGGTTTGTAGGAACAACTGTAGTCTTCAGAACTGTCGCATCTCCCTCTCTCTTCCTGCTGGTTAGATCAGTTGGAATTTAGCTAAAGCAAGTTTTGTAAGAGTTCATTTCATATAACTACACGATTTTCCTGACAAATGAACCTCCTGACCTCAATCACAGAGGGGCCCACACTCCTTGGCAGGGGGAAACAGTTTCACTGCATTCCTGGGCTGAAATTCTAGTGAAGGGTCCCCTTTGCACATTGGATTAAGGCAATAAAATAATTGTGTAAAGTCTTGTGCCAAAGGCAAGAGTCAGAATACAGAATGGGCATGCTCCCTCAGCCAAAATATTCTGAAGTAATTCTCTTAAAAACAGCAAAATGGTAGAAATATTGAGGATTAATGACAAAGGTTATATACTTATAACTTTTGTGTAATATGTATAGACATACAACAGATATTTTAACTGGAAAGATGTGGCACTTGTGCACAGATAATCCACTTTACAAAACCAAAAATAAAGCCCATCTCTTAAATTATCCTCTGGCGACCTTTAGTAAGGTGTGGAAAGTTGCCTCTGCAGTGAGAACCTAGGTGACCCTGTCCTGAGCTGACGGGGACTTTAGAATTCTAATCCTTTGTTATACTTTCAGTGTGTACTTGGCAGAATTGAAAATAGATTAATTGTCTGGACTATTGGCCAAACTTAGATCTGACACAGTGGTCAGTTTCTGATTATCATGATGTTATTCAACTTTGACACTTTTAGCAAATCTAGTGGGACAAATTTATTGTCTGAACCCATTTGGATTGGAAAATCATGGACTTGAGCCATCCCTGGCAGAGGATTTCTTTGAGGGGCCAGGGAAGGCCAAGGAAAATCCTAACCTCAAAGGAGAATGTGAAGTCGAAGTTCTAAACAACCTGGGAGCAGCAATTTCTACCCACCCACCTGCTTCCCATCTATGGATGGGAGGAGCTGCAGTTCAGAGACTGCTCAAAGTGATGAATAATGCATTTCAAAAGGGGGAGCAGTTTCATCTATAACTGGAAGGAAAGTATCATTGTCAGAATTTACTTGCTTGGCTTGCTGGTGAAGGAAAAAGGGAAATTGGAGCACTCACAGCTTTTTCTACTAGCCAGATTATAGACTATTTAAGAGCAACAGCAATAACAAAAGTACTTTATAAACTGGGAGTTAGAATGATTAAACTCGATTTGCTAAAAACATTACCTTAAAGGCAGAAGGACATTTTTGCTTTTTTGCCTTCTCATGTAGCTTTGGACAAGAGGGAGAGTTGCCAGGAAAAGAGGCAAATTTCAGAAAAGGCTCACTTCACTGGACCCTCCCTGTTGTTCCACAGCACTGTGAGCGGGATTCCCTGGAGCAAACCAACCTCACGGGATGAGTCAGAGAGGCCAGCAGTGTGGATGTGGGTCTCCACACATAGCATGACTAAGTTGAGAAAGAAAGGCCCCACTGGGAAAAGAGGCTCCAGCACAGATGGAAAAAAGGCATAACAGGCTTGGAGGAAATAGCAGTTTACAGAACAGCGTTTCAAAGAGCAAGTGTGGCGTCCTCAAATTAAAGAAATTAAAAGAGCTAGAGCACGCTCCTGCTGGCCTGAAGAAACCAAACCTGCCCACTTGCTCATAGAACTAGGAGCAAAGCAAGAAGGTCAGACAAGAAAAATCCACCTTGAGAAGAATTTGAAAGAACCACGATTTCAGATGTTCTGCCTAGCAGGACTTCAGAGAATGCCCTGCAGACAGACCATGGCTAAAAATGCAAACTGCCCAAACAGTGGGAGTGAGACAGGACCTGTGTACACCTTTTGTAAAGTTTTATCTTTGAGCCCAAGTACAAGTGTAATGAAAGAATAGGGACAATCCTCTCCTGGTTACCATGATAATAAATTATACATTTCCCTAAATTTACCTTTGACAACTTCATAAATAGTATGGAAGTATTTTTTTTTTACTTTTTTTTTTTTTACTTTTGGTGCTGGGATTTGAACCCAGGTCCTCACGTATGCCAGGCAAGCACTGATGAGACACTGCTCCACTACCAAGAATTATCCTTTTCTTTTCTTTCTTTTATTATTTTTTTAAAGAGAAGGACAGGGGAGGGTAGAGAAAGAGAAAGAGAGAATCAATTTTATTTAGATTTTCATGTGGCCTTCGTTGCTCTGACACTTTGTTGAGTATGTGGTGCTGGGGTTTGAACTCACATCCTTGCGTTTGCCAGACAAGCGCTGTAACCACCGAGCCACTGCTCCAGACCCAAGAATTAGTCCTACAATAATAATGACATCCAAAACTTTACCATGAACGAATGGTAGCTAACAGCCTCACAATAATGAAGAGGGAGTATTAGTGGAGTCTACTGTTACGGATACTAACCAAGGAAGGAAAGTGCTGTTCTAGAATAAGCAGCCTTGTACAAGCTGCTCTGTTCAATAGCATAGTCACCAGTGTCTTGTGGCTATTTCAATTTGAATTTCATGTATTAAGTGAAATGTAAAATTCAGTTCCTCAGTCACACTAGCTACATTTCAAGGGCTAAGCATATGAGGCTAGGGGCAAAGATCTACTACATTTCTGTGTCCATTAGTCACAAGATGTAGAACATGTCCATTACCACGGAAATCTCTATTAGACAGTGCCCAACTAAAGTGTAACGCACAGTTAAAAAATGTCCCCACGCTAAGATAAAAAAAGAAAACAACTCTAGATGTAGGAGGAGTTAAGCCCTGATGTAAATATAAAGAATAACATAGTGTATCTGAACATATCCTTTCAGTCCCATAAAATAATTATTTAGGAAGGAAAAAAAACCTCAGAAGCTGTGCATGCCAAAAGTTTATATCTTGAAAAGATGGAACATTATCACCAATTCTGCTGGTGATAGCAATATAAATTAAAACGCATAATTCGTTTCCAATAAAATTATTTTGTTATCTTATAAAAGTTTGCTGCTCCACATTATGATATACATTTACCCCCGATGAATATTTTCTTAAATTTCCAGTAATGGAAGTGATGACACCCTCAGATTCTTTATTCTCTTTCTGAGATTTCTATGTTTTTTTATGTTCACATTTTCATTTCTATATTCAATATGTATTTATTGGGAATTTCTGGGTAAAGAAAACAGCTTTAAATTAATGATTGTAATATTAGTCATCAATGAATTTATTCATCAAACTGTTTGGTATCTAAACTAGATGTTTGCTACTTGATTCATAAAATAAAGCCCAGAAATTGCAAATATCACAGTTTAATAAGACAAGACGCATTTTTAAAAATTCAGGTCTTTACAATCACAATGGTAAGTCTCTGCCAAATAGCAATGGGTCCTTTAGTTTTGTCTTGACTTCCAGGAAACATGTAGCTAGATTTTAAATTTTATTAGTCCCTGTTACTAACTCTCTCTCATGGTTTGGTATTTTTACTTCCTTTTATAACTGGCTCACTGTTTATTAGATCTTGATTGTAAGACTGCTCATCATCATTTTGGAAATAGACCAGATACTACAATAAATCAAAAGTAAATAACATTGACTGTTGCATAATTAAAAGGTTTTTAAACAATGAATGGTATTGATAGTGTTAGCCCCTACTGTGGCCCAGGCAATGGGGTAAATTGTACGTGGTTTAATAGAGAAGGGCATGAAGGTGGAGCAGCTGAGTTGGGATTGTAGAGAAGAGACAGAATGGAAATAGCTCAGCCAATCTGAGGAGGCCATTCTAAGTAACCAAGGCATAGAGATGGAAATGCCTCACACAGAAGTTTTAGAAGCCCATTTTGATTGGAATTTCAGAATTTATGTGACAGAGTGGTAGGTGATAAAAATAAAAGGACTGATTGTGGACAAATGGCAGAATCCTGAACTCTGTATTCATGGTGCTTGGACTTTTTCACATCAGACGTGGGACGCTCTGGAAGATGTCAGGCATGAGCTTGGCGTGATGTAGGTGGACTTTTTGGAAGTTGATGTTCATGAAGGCAGAGGACATGATAAAAGATAGCCATTCTGGATGAGCCAAGGGGTCAAGACGTACAGACGGTCCCTGACTCACAATGCTTGAATGTGATTATTTGACTTAAGGATGGTGCAAAAGCAATATGCATTCAGTAGAAACCACACTTTGAGTTTTGACCTTTTCCCTGGCTGGCTATACATAATACAATGCTCTCTTGTGATATTGGATGGTGACAGCGAGCCACAGCTCCCAGTCAGCCACACAATCATGAGGGGGAAAGGACAGATATTCTACAGTGTACTTTGTGGCTAAAAAAATATGATATTTGATAGTTTAGATATGTTAAGTGCATTTTCAACTTATGATACTTTGAACTTACAATGCATTTATTTGGGGTGTATCCTCATGGTAATTGGAGAAGCATCTGTAATTATACCAGGGTCCAGATGTGAAATGAAAAGAATGGTTCATGCATTGGGGATTGAACCACATAAGCATTTTAAGAATTTTAGGGAACTTAAAGTTTACCAGGCTGTTAAAATGTTATCCACTTTTTTCAAATAGTTTTTTTCTCAAAATAGATAGTTGGAAGTATACCATAAAGGAATAACAGACAAGAAGATGCGATTCATCATGGATTATGGTCATGGGAAAGAAATGAGTTTAGATGAGTCTGAGATTAGCACCAAGACAAATCAGAACATCTGGAAGGTCTTTTTTGAAAAAATAAGAAATATGGGTTTGTAACTTTGTTTCCAAAACTTGAATGTAATGATTCTTAAATATACAGACAAAATTTCTTTGTGTGTGTGTGTGTGTGTGTGTGTGGTACTGGAGATTGAACCCAGAGGTTAATAGCTGAGCTATATCCACAGCCCTTTTTATTTTTTAATTTTGAGATAGGGTCTCACTAAGTTGCTGAGGCTGGCCTTGAACTTTCAATCCTCCTGTTGCAGCCTCCCAAATTGCAGGAATTACAGAGGTGAACCAGCATACTAAGCCCAAAATATATTCTTTAGCCATGGAGGAAGGATGCATGCTACAGATAAACAGATCAGCTTTGGTTTTAACATAATGGTCTAATGCTTTTATGCTCCCTTTCAACTGGAACATGTTCTACAACAATTAGTGATTAATATCAGCTTTATCACTGATAAATTTTTGTTTATTTTATATGCATACCACCAAAGCTTATGATTTAAAAGATCAGATTGTGTCAAAGTCCTTGGCACCACACTAATATTTTCTTCTGTTTGAATTGGCATTGGTTTTGCTTGCTTGTTTGTTTAGAAGATCGCTTCTAGAGATGGCGATTGATACACTACCACATACAAAATAGTGCAAGGAATTCAGAATCCCCAGCTTGTAAAATAGCATTATGGTCATCTTTTGGGGAAATTGTTTTCAGATTTCTGAGCAAAGAATGACATTAAGGACTAGAGCAGTGGCTCAGTGGTTTCGGGGTTTGTCTGGCAAGCCCGAGGACCTGGGTTCAAACCCCAGCACCACGTACACAACTAAGTGTTGGAGCAACTAAGGCCATGTGAAAATCTAAATAAAGTTCTTTCTCTCTTTCTTTATCTCTCTCACTGTCCCTCTCTCTTTAAAAAAAAAAAAAGAATGACATTAAAATGGGAGATATCTTTCATTCTTAAGCATCTGACACACTTTCAAGTTTAGTCAACAATGACAAACATTCATGCTTATTAAAAGAAAAGGTTTTTTTTTCTCTATATCATAATGGTGGGGGAAAAAAAGCCCATGAGGAATGCTAGGAATCAGAATGACTGGAGGAATTTTTAAAAATACAGATGCTTGGGCACACCCCAGATCTATTAAATTAGAAGATCTAGAGTGGACCCTGATTTTCTGTATTTTTCACAGCTTCAAATGATCATTTAGATTTAGAAACAGTTGTGCAGAGGTTGGTTTAAAGATACACATCCTGATGGATTCCACTCTAAGAGAACTGTTGAGTCCTATGGTAGAGATCTATCTTGCCAGAAGACTTCTTGAGGATTGGACCATCTTAAATCTTCCAGAGAGTTTTGAAACATCATGGAGGGCTCCCAAATCCTTGCTCAATGGTTCTCCATCTCTTGAGGCCATTTAGGCTTAGAGCCAACTGCAAGCTTAGAGCCTCAAGGTGACTGAGGAGTGGTTTGGTCACATGTTCTAAGTAGTTCCTTATCAGCCAACCATGGTCGGCACCAAGTAACTCATAATAGTTTCCTTTCATATTCAGATGTGTCCCAGTTTGGAAGAAAAAATAATATAGTCACAAAGGATTGGCAATGACCTCTTACTGATCCCTGCACTTGGAATATGCTCTTTTATAGCAATAAGTTTCAAAATTTCCAAGTACCAGGCATATCATGCCCCTTGCTCCCCACCTCCTTGTCTAGGGTTACCCTCTGCTGCCCTGCATCACAACAATCAGGTTGCACTAGCCCCCGGAAGAGGAGCCATGGAACTCCAGTCTAGTCTACCCTACCGTCCACCTTTAGCTTCTCTCCCTGAAACACAGGGTTAATTAGACTGACATCCTTCCATCTCATATTTTGCCAGCTACTCAATCAAAGATTAAAATGTTTAAAATAGTTTTAACTATTTTTTCACTTAGTGCAGGAAACATAAAAAGGCATGCTTTCACATGAACCATTGTTTAGGGAGGGGGAAGTGTTTTGTCTTAAAGGAAATCTGCATGATCCATGTACTATGCAACTACCAAGGGAGTTAGTTGGTAGAAGAGATTTACACCTGCACTGAATACATATTTCCTTCCTCTCACGGGAAACGTGTTGATGTTTCAGATATAAAATACATCTGATTTTCTGTATTGAACCTTGAGATATTGTCTCTTGTTGCTCATTATTTCATGACAGAAACAGTCGTTGTTAGCTATTTTAGCAATTAAGAGCTAAGCATTTTTAATTTTGAGATGGTTTAAGTAAATTTTGATGGTGAACATATGTGCTTAATCAATCTCAAAGCAATTTAAAATTGAAATTTTTAAAAGCTGTATTCAGTATATACACCCTTTCTGAGCCAAGTGAGAACATTACAATACAAATGGACATTGATGGATTTTGTGTTAAATGATACCTTGTGTATCTAGAGATTGCTCTTGGTTTTGTACGTGGCAGCTATGAAACACAATTACATTTCCTCATTTACAATGAATAAGGAAAAGATGCTGCGTCCAAACAGTGAAAAAGTAGATTGGGAGAAAAGGAAGCAATGATGAACGAAATCCCACTGGGGCCCTTCTCTCTGGCCTACCACCTGCTCTGTGCTGGACCGGTCTGTACCCATCCCAACTTCAGGACTCCCCTCATCCATTTCTTTGCACAGTGCTACCATGTCCAAAGACCTGATCAGACTCAGGTATAAACTGAGTAGTTAAATCACACCTCCTGCCCCTCAAGGAGTTTAGAATTTAGTGGGGGAAATATGCATGTTAATAAATCTGAGTGAGATCACATGACTAAGGGATGAGGCCTTGATCAGGCACAGTGCAGAGAATTCTCAGCTTCTCCAAAGCCAAGCTCATATTTGCAAAGAAATGGGTCCCAGTGGAGAGAGCATCAGGTTTAACCAGAAAAGTAAGGGTGCCTGGCATATTTTTGGCATCAGCATCAGGTCGGTATGGCCAGAGCCAGGGTCACAAGCAGGAGACAGACCAGCAACACCTCCTTTGCCTAGCCAAGGCATTCATCTCTTTGTAGGAAGAAGTGACCTACCAAGTGTCTTGGGGGCCAGGGACTGGCCAGAAGAGATACAGCCTTTCCATGGCCAGCTTCAGTGTACTGGTGCTAGCTGTGTAGGTGGAGTGAGACAGGACACTTCCTGCAGGTTGGGGGTGGCCCATAGTGTTTTACTCCTCCAATGGCCCCATGTGCTGGGGTCTATTACTTACTAGTATCACCATCATCATATTCATTTTTCAGGCTGGAGCTTAGCTACCACTAGGTAAAAAGTGGAAGAATTAGAGTTTGAACCCAGTCAATGAAATTTGAAAGCCTGGCTTCTTAACCACTGTGCTCCTGTACCTCTCTGTAATAGACACAGTCCAAATTGCTGAAAGAGGTACTGGTGCCCTCAGGCATCCCAGCCTGGTTTGTGTTAGGAGAGACAGGTTTGCAGATCTAGGACCAAACTCCACATCCCAGCAGGTGATGGAAAAGGAGGAGAAAGACCAAAGTAGAATCCCAGATGTCAAAGAAAAATGGAAGCTGGGAAGATAAGTCCCAAAGACCAGAATACGACACATAGTAGGGGTGTGTCTCAGTGATGAGAAGTGGAAACAGACAAGCCGAAATGCTAGCTAATATTGAATTACCGGTGTCCTTAAAGTGCCCCTGATCACTAGCATGGTCAGAGCAGAGTTGGGCTGGGAGGGTAAGTGTGAGGGAACTTAGCAGGTCCGGACAGGAACTAATCAGCCTCTTTGAAGTTTTTCAGTTTGCTGGTTCAGTTTCTACAGACATTCATGCCACTAAACCATCCATTGTAAGAACAGGAAGCAATTGGGGAAAACTTAGTTTTATGCTGGTGGGAGAAAAACCTATTGAATCCCTCAGTTTCTCTGAGACTTCCTCCCTAGGAATTACATATTTGTTCCAAAAAACAAATACCAGAAGCAAAGACAGATTGAATAGTGCATTTTATAAGGCATCATTATTCTTTCAAAAGAACAATTGAAATGTTCCATCAATCATAACTCACTGTTTGCTTTTCCTATATTAATAGCAGTGATACAGGGTTAAAAATGGGCTTACCAAAATATGCCAAGCAAAAGGAATTGTGTCCCTTAGATTTCATAACTAACAATTTTGTTAGCTTAACAACACTTTCTTCCTCACTTGATCCTGAGAGTCAGGCTTTTGAATAGGAGAGAAATTGTCTGACACAGGTGTCCATGTGCTTCAAAGAAGGACAAATTTCCTTCACTCTGTAGCTGCCCAGTGGCGACAGGGGGACCCAGGGCCCCACACTGAGGCAACCATCAGAAAATGGAGGCTGAATTGAATCAACACTCTGAAACCACTTTTTAAGTGATTTAATGTCTGCTGTAAATGAAAAGACTCAGTAGGCTACATGATTGGGTGGCTCCCTTTGCTTTTTTACATTGGCCATATTGAAAGACTTATTTTAAAAAATCCAAAACACAAACAAAAATATCAAGAACGTTCACTCTATTTATATATGGAAAAAATCCTATTCTAGTATATGTGTATATATATTTTGAGGACATTCATTATTAAAATTGTTTTTAAATCCTGTCTTTTCTTTTTTATAAGGGAGGATAATGAGAGAGAGACAGACGGAGAGAATCAATTTTTATTGAGTTTTCACATGGCTTTCATTGCTCTGACACTGAATTGTGTATGTGGGTGCTGGGGTTTGAACTTGTGTACTTGCACATGCCCTGCAAGCACCATAACCACCGAGCCACTGCCCCAGCCCCATAAATCCCCAGTCTTTAAGATAAAAATGCATCTCTCTTCAGCCTTCCAGGAATAATCTCCTGGGCACTGGAAGATAAGGCTAATCTCCTGAGTTTCTGTCTGGAAAGTTCTCAGAATGCCATAGACTGCTGCTTGGCATTCTGTGGGCACATAGACTGATAAGTGTGCAGGCTGGGGCTAGACCTCAGGCCAGCCGAGAACTCACTTGCCATAGAGGGATGGATGGAAGGACTCCTGTGGGCTCCACCATCTGTCCCTCTACAATGGCAAGATTCAGAGGAATGACTAGATTAGGCCACAGCTCTGAAGAAAATTCCAAACCCTGCCACACCTGGAGGAGATGATAGCTTTGAGAAATGCAAGCTTCTTCCTTCTCTTTGGCTTCACTACGTCTAGATGCTAAGCACAGACAGATCTGAGATTTTACTTGCTGGGAGACTTCTTTCCACCTCCCAGGTGGTCTCTTACAGATCTCAGATCTCTTCCCAGGGGAAAAAAAAAGACAAGAAAAACAAGGCAGGGAAAATATTTAAATGTCTCCAGAAGGAATCAGATAACTTTCATTTATTACTGATGTCTGTGCCAACTGAAATGAATGTTAGTTCTTTTTCCAGAAGGCTTCCTTCTCTGTCCTCCTGTGATAGGGATGGGTCCACTGCAATGTGTATCAAAATCAGATTCAGAGATTTGACCCCAAATAGTTTCCCTATCAACAGGCTAAGTATAAATATCTGGATTGTTCTTCAGTTACGAATAGGTAGGAACCAGAATCAGCCATTAAGAAAGGGTGATGATGTGTCATGTGAATTTTAGGTATGACTTGGTTTCTAACATACAGCCAGGATCACAGTCCTAACACATTTAATATTTTATCAGAGACTGGTGTGAACAAGTGAAGAGGACTCTCAACTTACAAATGACACCAATTACCATGACCTTGTTAACATCTATGATAAAAATAATATCAAAGTGACTGATGAATTATAAATAGCCCATTAAAAATAAGATCAAGACCCATAGAGAGTGCAATATTAAAGTATTAGAAATAAAATATATAGATAATAAGTAAGAAACACGTAGTAAACGTGAAAAAATAAGAAAATATTAGGAGAGGAATATCATTTTAGAGGGAGCCTGTGATCTGGAAAACCAAGATGCCTGGTAAGAATAATAGAAGAGAAACCCCTTATAATAATTCCACAGCCCCAAGGGACTGAAATCAGCAGGTTGAAAATCACTATTGTAAATACATACTTAAATGAATCCATGCTCCACCTCCCTTAGACAATGAGAAATCCAAACTAAGTGTGTCATTGTTCCAGAACATTAATCTCTATAATCTAATGATATTTTATTTTATTTGTTTAATTCAATCATTCATTTCTTTTTACAGTACTGGGGATTGAACCCAGAGGTGCTCTACCACTGAGCTACACCTTCAAAATCATGATTCCCTTCCCTCGGCCTTCCACTTAGCTGGGATTATAGGTGTGCACCACAGAGCCCAGCTACTGATATTTTAACAAAAACATAATGAAGTATCTCAAAAGTAATGTAACACACAAGATTCTCTACCTTATTTGCTGTCTTCAGACTCATTATAAATGGGCTCCTGTTTGAATTTAGGTAGGAAGAGGCAGAGATTCTGGGAAAGCCCTGGGAAAGCAAAATGTAGCCGACAAAGAGTAAAGAGAAATCCCCAGGTGCCATTGGGAGAGACTGTCTAGATGAAGTAATGTAACACACAAGATTCTTTACCTTATTTGCTGTCTTCAAACTCATTATAAATGGGCTCCTGTTTGAATTTAGGTAGGAAGAGGCAGAGATTCTGGGAAAGCCCTGGGAAAGCAAAATGTAGCCGACAAAGAGTAAAGAGAAATCCCCAGGTGCCATTGGGAGAGACTGTCTAGATGACTCGTTCGAAGGGCTGCAAAGGAACATAGACTCGCAACTATTTTTGGTTATCGTGAGACTTACACGAAAACATTGCTCTGACAGTCACCACTCAGGTCAAGATCCAAGGGGGAAGGCTGGTATGCTCAGCTTAGGAAAATGTACTGCTACATGTGAAAAATCCTTTCAAGTAGTAAGAATGATTAATCCCAGAAAAGAGTCCCAAGAGGATGTATGGTGAAGGTTTTGTGTTAACTTCCTTCTTGTCTCTGTAACTCCCCTATGCTTCCACTTCTGTGATGACAGTTTAATATCTAGCAAACTTTATGCACAGCTTCCTCATTAAGCAGACACACACGCGAGACTTTCCTCTCTTCTAGCAGGCTACCTGGTTTGTAGGGGGCAAAGAAGAGTTGCTGTAGCATTGTTGCAGTTGGTGGTTGAGAATGTAAGCAGTAAACATCTGAAACGAGAACACTGAAAAATGCATGCATTGTAGGTGCCGAAAGGTCAGTGTGCAACATTAGCTTTATGGCAAGCCTGCCCAGCCACTCCCTCCCACACACTGCATATTCCCAGGACTCTGCAGCTTGTATAAACCCCCATTGTGACATGAACTCATGAGAGAGTGTGGCTTCACCAAAGTGTGGCTGTTCTGCAAATTTACACTAATGGCTCCTCAATCTGCCTGCAAATCATCTGGGGAATACTTTAGATATTGCTATGAATACCTGTTCCTAGAAACTCTGATGTGTAATTGGTCTACGGGTAGACCCAGGTCCACATAATCGTACTTTTGAACTCCCAGTACTACTAATGTAAAGCCAGAATTCAATCTGGTTTAGACTATCAGTCAGAATTTATTTATTTATTTATTTATATTTCTGAGAGAAAGAGAGAATCTATCTTATTTATTTTTTTCATCTGGCCTTTGTTTCTCAAATACTTAGTTGTATATGTAGTGCTGGGGTCTGAACCCATGCCAGGTAAGTGCTCCAACCACCGAGCCCATCCCAGAATTTCTTAATAATAAAACTATATCATGATAAGACCTTCAGGACCATAAGGGCCTCAATGGGGTAATAATGACTTTGCTAGGTCCTCATGGGGCAGGGGTTTTAACATTTTTATAGGAATTTTATATTTATTCCACAAATTTCTATTACAAAAAATTATTTTCTGGAACTATAGTGTAGCAACTGCCTTTAATAGACTTCATACATTAAGCTGGTATAACTTTTGTGTTTCAACTCTGTTATTTCTCCCTTTCCTTTGTCTGTTATTTTTATTCTCCCCAAGAGAAAGTTCTCCTGGTTAGAGCCAGACTGCCATCCCACTGAATTTGCCAACCTGTGATCCTGGCTCAAGCATGCTGGGAATGGAACTGGCAATAGGTACTGGATTTTCTCCGAATGGTGCTACAAAATCCCTGCAGTGCCAGCAGTCACGAGGAAGTCCGGGACAGGCAGGTGTCACTTCTTTATCCAGCATCTGGCTGAAAAGAAATGCCAAGTCACTGAGAAGTACTTTACCAAAGTCAGTCACTCCTCAGAGCAGATAGAGAAACTGAGACTCAGAGTAAATCCAAATTTCAGTCCTCTGTTGGGCTTCCAGACCTCCAAGGTTACCTTGGACTTTGAAGAAGTCATACATACTCTCTGGACAGTAGTGACCAGAGAGTACATGTGTCCATCCACAGCAATCAAAACTTAGAAGTTGACAATCTCCAAGTTGCTTTCACTTCTGAAGCTGAGTCCATTAGACCAATATTCATGAAAAGATAGAAGCCTGTAAAATTGCATAGGGCCCACACATGGAGAATGGCAGGACTTCCCCTCAATGGCATTTTTATTACCCTTTTCCTAGGTTTTAGCAGTTGGCATCCTCACTCTTAATATCCAAATTGTGGGATTTAATCAAATCATCTTTGAAATACTGCACTTACAGATGGCCCACTGAGTGCAAATGGACCACAAGTGAGTGTTTGGCACTGAAGATCAAGAGCTAGAGTCCATTTCCCCCTCTGATCTGAGCTCAATACTCTGTGGTCTTCCTTTTTATTGCTCTTGCCTCCAAATTAGCTGTTTGGGTTCCAAGATGGACCAGAAAGTCAGTTCCAAAGTTGGCTACAAACTTGTAGTATTTCTGCAACCAGCCAGTTCACCTTAGTTCACGTAAGAGAGAAATGTGTAATTACTTGCAACTTCAATTAGAGCAATAGTTTGAAAAAGGTCTAGCTAAACAGAAATGCTCATGATTGCAGACAGTTCTCAAATTCACCTAGATCATGTGGCCATGTTCATGAAGTTCTCTTAACAGCCCATCTGTGAGCAATAGGATCAGATGACTAAGAGCGACCAGGCAGAAGCACTGTTACTTTGAGTCACATTTTCCCATACCCATCTATAAAGTTTGTTTCTCTTTGACCCATATAAAGTTTGGCATTTAGAGCTTGTATGATTTTAATCCCATCACTTAGCACCCCAGCTGTATGATTTGGAAGGTGAACCTGATGTCTGAATTCCAGGGAACCTGAATACTAGTAGAGAACTTACCAGCTCTTTGAGCAAAGTTGTGTCCAAATCTGTAGGTTTGAATACAAATCTTATAAGCAAAAACTGGTAGTCCATCTTCCCTGCGATTAGTCAGTTACATTTTTTTCACTCTTTTACCAAAATTATGCTTGGGTTAGACAAAAAAAAAAAAATGGATGCACTCAAGGAATGCAATTATTAACCCTTGGCACAGAGAAGAACTCATTAAGATCTCTCTTTGCTTAAGGAGATGTTGTTATCAGGATGGTGCCTTTGTAAACAGGTGGGGGGAGCTTAGCAATGCCTGCACTCACTAAGCCATTCATTTATTCAGCTATTGCTGTCCTTTAATACTATCACATTTCAGAAGCTTGTAGTCTAGTAGCAGAAATAATAACCATGTACAATCAAAATTATATCATTAAATAAATGTGTGATAGGCTGAATGAAGAAAAGGTCCAGGGGAGAAAAGACGGTTGAGACTAGTAAAAAATATTTTGAGGAAAGAACACTCAGCTGAAGACATCACAAATAACTCAGAATTAAGTGAGGAGAAATGGAAGGGGTGTCCCAAACTAGACCAAGAACAAGGGCAGCTCTGAGGCAGGAAAGGGTTCGGAGCATTGTCCTGAGAAAAATTGTTTAAGATTCCGGTCAAAATTCTAGAAGTTAGGGGTTGGGGATTTAGCTCAGTGGCAGAGCGCTTGCCTACAATGCGCATGGCCCTGAGTTCGGTCCTCAGCCCTGAAAAAAAATTCTAGAAGTTAGTAATTTGTGAGGGCAGGCAAGAAAAATGACCTTATCTCTTACCTTAAAAATACTGAAATGCATCCCAGATTCCAGATGTAGGACCCAAGCTCTCCATAGTAATGATTCCTGAGCGAGCTTGAGCAGCCAAAGGCCATCTCTGTTTTATTTGCACTGTCTTGTTTTCAATGACCCATAGTCAGCTCTTCAACCTTGACCTGGTCCTGCCTTCTCATCTCACTTATTGCATCCTCAAAGAGTAGGTACTTTATAAATATTGAATGAATGAATAAATGAAGCTACAAGGCCACAGTAGTGTAAACCAAAAGTCCCTGCAAAAAAATAAGCAAGCTTTCTAGGGTCTAGATATTTTTAAATGTAGAGTCCTATCTCATTACATCCTGTTATGATTTTCTAGAGCAGGATTCTCCACCTGGTGCAATTTTGCCTTCACTCCAGGGAGACATTTGGTAATGTCTGGAGACATTTTTAGTTGTCACAATTTGAGGGATGCTACTGGAATCCAGTGAGTAGAAGCCAGAGATACTGAAAACCATCCTAGAATACACAGCACAGTGTCCACGCTCCTTCCCTAACAACACAGGATTGACCCTTCCAAAATGCCAATAGTGCCCATGTGGAGAAACCGTATTGTAGAAGTTGGGAATCATGTCCCACATTACATGGAGTATCAGACAATCGTGTCCAGTGACCTGAGCTTATCCTGCTTAGACCTGGCAAGAGCCCTGGTGTATGTCCTTTCTCCACTTTCCAAGCAATGTTCAGACCTGCAGAGATTTATTCCATTCATTTTCTATTTGTTTAATAAACAGACTCGAAGCACTGTAGGGAAAAAATATTCCAACAGTGAGGTAAGATGAATGCTGTTAGTAACCTGTTTGACTTAACTGAATGGTGGAGAAACCACTTTTGCCACCAGGAAGTATATTACAGAAACTGAAAAGAAGTGAATGATGTTTAAAAATCTCTGGTTCAAAGACACGTGATTGTGAACCAATGGGTAGCTTGAAAATGTGAAGACATTTCCATTTCTTATGTCTTGATAAAACAGAGCTTTTTATTTTCTTTAGTGTATAATCATTCATATCTGTCCCATGACACACCCAGAGGGTTAAAGAATAACAAATTCCCAAGTGTAAACACAATTTGGTGAGCAAGCCAGACCTCTGGATGAATCCCTTTGTTGCGGGTTTGGAAAAAATAAGATATCCATGCGTTAAATGAGGCAGGACTTTTCTCTCCGGGACAGAATTTTCAACCATCTCTTGAAGGAAGGCAAGCACATGTGCCACCAAGGTATCACTTCTCTCTCTCTCCCAGTTCACCGACTAATCATCCAGTCTCCATGCTCCTATCGCTGGCACTTGCTCAGTCTATTTTTACACTGTTCTCTGTTCTATGTCACTTGTTTCAAGGTGACACTCAACATCAACAAGTGCCACCAAATAGAAACCAGAAGGCTGAGGAGGAAAAAAAAGTGGGGGGCGGAGGGAGGAATCAAGAGATGTGCAGCCTGCCGTGTACTGAGCCATCTGCAAACGGACATTTTTCATGATAATGAAAACATGAAGTTGTGTGGACAAGAGGGACCAAGTTCCCAAAGAAGGCTCCTGGCCAGCTGGTCTCCTGTACGCCAAGTGTAACTTTAGGTTCTCACCTGGGATCACCCTAAGAAATGGTGGTCATCCTTCATGAAGAGGCATTAAAATACCCTGGAACCCCAAAATCCTCTTATTACAGATAGGTTTGAACACCTCAAAGGGGATGTATATGCATCACCTGTGGTCTCCCTCCAAGATGTCACACAATGGGTGGCTTAAAGCCATAGAGACTTATTGTCTCATCATTCTGACACTCAGAAGTCCAAAATCAAGGTGTCACCAGGGCCACATTCCCTCTGAAATATTTGGGAGATTTCTTGTCTCCTTCCAGTTCTGGTGTTTGCAGGCAACCTTTGGCATTCATTAGATGGTAGCTACATATCTACAGTCTTCCATCTCTGCCTGTGTTGTCACGAGTCCTTCTCCCTTGTGTTTTCACATAGCCATCTACTTAAAAGGATGCCAGTTAAACTGGATGAAAACCCAGCCTACCCAGTATAATCTTGTCTTAACAAATTATATCTCCAATGACCCTGTGAACAAATATGGGCACATGCTCAGGTCATGGAGGGATCACAGTTCAATGCAAAATAGGATGGAAACTTGGAATGTATATCCAAATTATCAGAACAGGGAGATTCAGCTTAAAATTTTCAAGGTGTGTTCTGAACCCCAGAATAATTCATTCTCCCTTCTAAGAAAAGCAAAACATGGAGAAGCCTCCTGTCTGCCTGCAAAGGAAAAGGAAAGAGGGATAATATAGAAGAGGGAGAGAGAGAAAGACAAGAGGGAAGAGAATCTAAAACAAAGAGCTCCACGTACTTGGTATTGGTGTCCTTTTCTCTGATACATATGTGTATTCACTCCACTGGGGCATCTTTTCTGCCACGGCGTAATTGGTCAACATGTGCCTCTTGGTATTGAACTACAAAGGCTAGTTGACTTGCTGGTGATAAGCTAATCCCTCTTGTTCATTTAACAGTAGATCACAAAATTTAAGAACCCCCCCCATGTGAAAGAATTTTAGGAATGCCAAAAGGTCCTTTTCCAAAATATCTCCTTCATCTAGTACCATTACTTAAGTGACTGACATTTCCCCACTACTACTGGTCAGCACTCTTGGGTCAGAGCTCCTGACATTGCCCTAAACATTTTGCAAAAGTTAACACATTTAATATTCTCCTGCCCCAGTGCAACCCTAGGAGGCAGGTACCATCACACCCACATTTTACAAATAAAGAATCAAGGCACATACAGGGTTAGTTGTTATGAGATAATACTGCAGAGCAGGAATTCAAGCCCAACCTTCATGTTAACCAAGACATCATACTGAATTTCAAAGTACTTTCAAAAGCAATGCAGTAACATATTACACTCACTCAGCTCTAAGTGTCAGGTTTTTTAGATCCTTTTGCCTAGCTGAGGATGGATTCCAAGCTAAATGTTGTTTCTCAAAGTGTCTTTCCTAGACCACCTTCATCAGTGGGAAGATGTGTTAGTTAGCTTTCCATCACTATGACAAAATACTTTAGATAAACAACATAAAGGAGGAAAGGTTTCTTTTTGGCTCACGTTTCAGTGATTTCACTCCATGGTTGCTTGACTTTGTGACTTGGGGTCTATGACAGCACAGAGCATGTGGTGGAGGAGGCTGTTTATCTCATGGTGGCCAAAAGGCAAAGAAAGAGAGGGAGAAAAGACCATGATTCAATATTCCCTTCAAAGGCACATCTCCAGTGGTTTAACTTCCTCCACTAAGCCCTACCTTCTAAAGGTTCCACCACACTACAAGCCACCAAGACTTCCATGTGTCAGCCTAACTTAAGGGGACATTCAAGATCCAAATCATAACAGGGAAGGAGGGACAGACACTTGGTCCACATCCTCAGACTATTGATTCATACTGAAGGTGCAGGAATCTGTATTTTAACAGATATTTCCAGAAAATTCTTGAATACGCAAATTTTTGAGAGTCATTGGTTCAAAGAATAAGGGGAAAGTTAAATGTTATGGTAAATCAGGAAAAACCAGAAAGATGAGTCAGTGGGATCCTGGAGGCCTATGGTCAGTGAAGTGACCCAATAGTCCTGAGGTTGTGGGGTAGTAAGGGTAAAAAAGAGTAACCCCTTCCTCCTGCATGAGCACCCTTTCTCTGTGGAAATGGTCAGTTGCTGAGACAGGGGGTGCATTTTCTGTTAGTCTGGACAGGAAGTATGGGTGCAAGTACAGAACAAGCCTGTGTTCAGAAATTCCTATGTATCTCCGTTTAAAAGAGCAGGGCTGCAGAAACAGAACAGGGAGCTTGGTGTGAGCTGAAGATGTGGTGTGACAGAGGGAAAATTGAGTGAGGAACTGACAAACCAAAGTCCTGGATTTTGTCGTCTTGAGGCTCAGTCTCCTAATCTGTAAAATGGACAAAATATCAGTTACCTTTTAGTTCTTCACATGCAGGTGGTGATGTGAGCATATAGTGTTCTTGAGCATATAGTGTTCTCTAATGTAAATTATTGCAATTCCAAGACTCTGGAAAACTCTCCTGCCCCAGATAATATCTTCCACACTATTGCCTGCAGCTCATTAATCACACACACACACACACACACACACACACACACACTCACACAAAACAGCTAGAGAGGATGCTCCCCTTGCCCTGTGCAAGAATGAAAACAGTCACTTAAATTCCTTTGAAAGTACAAGTTCCCTATATGACTGTCTTCCCAAACTGCACACAGATGTGTCCTTACACACGCAGGCATGCACACATCAGAAAATATGAAGAAAAGTGGAGGCTACAGGCACCAAAGGACAAATCCCATTCTTTCCTGTCCCTTTTCCAACAGGGTTGTGCCTGGCTGCTTCTCCTTCCTCCTCCCTGGGGCTCTATTCTCCTTGTAATCCAGTGTGAGCCCCATGCTTTCAGGCCAGAGCTACACAATTCAAATTATTCAGATCACTGAGACAAAATCTAACCAAGCCAAAAACATGCTTTAATCTATATTTTCAAGATTGTTTTTCCTTCAAGGTGAACACTCAGAGCTTAAATTGCCCCCTCCTCTGTGTGTGGGCTTCCCATGCTGACCAAGTCTCCTAATTGATAATCAACTTCCATTTCCTGTTGAGAATGATGATGGTTTGAACTATGGTGAAAAAGAAAATAATTTGGAATAAAAAGGGATAAAAAATAAATAGATAAATAAACATGCATTTGTGATACCAGACAAAGAATTTATAGGAGATATTATGGCTAGTAGAAGGCTATAAATTCCTTCATCTTTTCAGTAGATGTGGAGGTGACTGTGGATTAGGATCAGGGGCATATCATATTGTTTCTACTCATGCATTTAGGATTGTACAACAATTCAACTCCTCAATAAAATCAAAAAAGTAATGCAACCAAAAACTGTTTATTTGTTAATTACCATGTACATGGCACTGTTATTGAGGAAAGCAGATGGTTGGAATAAATACAGACCCTGCACTAAGTCCTGGTCTTGGTCTAATTATTAGTTGTGACCTTTCTGTAGTCTTATTGGAAAATAATAGACTGTATATCATTATCATTATGAAGATGACCTAGAACTTCCTAATTTTGTGAAGAGAAGCAGATGAGTGAAATAGAACACTATAAATGTAAAATATTATTCCAAGGCCGCCATGATGGCTGAGAAGCAAAAGAGAGGCTGGTCAGTCCAAAAGGAGACCTTTTCTAGGGCCTAAGTGGAGGCACAGGCCTATGACTGCAGGTTCCTCTACACCCCACATCCCACACCCCAAAACTTTTAATTCGCTTGCAGAGATAGATAAAAATCCACTTTTCTGCCCTCTTCCACTGAAGCCCTGATTAGCAATGTATCCTTCTCCTTTCCTCCCTGAGAAGCAATCTTGTGCATTTCTGTAAGATGAAGTGGCTTAGTATCTGCCACTCAAGGAAGCCAGCCTTCAAGCCTAAGAACACACATCAATGTTCCTACCCCAAGTTCACATTTTCCTAAAACTACTGGTGGGTCACCCTGGGAACCCTGTATTCCCAGGCATTTACAATTCAATCCAGGCCTCCCACTTCCAATACAAGCTGTTAAGAACATAGCAGCCTCTTCCCCAACAGTGCCAGTTTGGCCCATTAAAACTTGCCTCTGAGAAAACACATGGGTTTCAGAGCAAAGTTCCTGTGTTCTGGTTACATTTAATTGTGCTGTTTCTCAACCCCCGCCCTCTGCACCCACAACTCATGCACAATATTTACTCCATGAGCTTCAAAAGCAACTCAACATGTTTGAAATATGTGTGTGAACAGAGAAAGGAGTTGTATTTGACTGGATTTGGTACTTACATTGGGATTTTAGAAAATGTACTTGATTTTTTAAAACATGCATTTGTTTATACTAGGTCTAGAATAATGAAAACAAATCAAGATTTCTATTGTGTGAGTGTAATAAATAATGATCATTTGTCCTTGTTCAATAACAAAAATTTGTAGGTTGAAATTAGGAAAAGAACATTACCATTCCTTTATCCACTAGAGTCCAGATGCCATCTGGCACATGATGAGCTTCCAGGAAGAAGAAAGCAAACCAGGACTGCAAGGCAGGGTGTGGAAAGAGTGGCATAAACAAAAGGGGGCTGTCATAAAATCCAAAGCCTGTAATGCCAACAGCTTGAGAGGCTGAGGCAGGAGGATTGCAAGTTCAAAGCCAGCCTCAACAACTTAGTGACACCCTGTCTCAAAGTAAAAAATGTAAAAAGGTTGGGTATGTGGCTAAGTGGTTAACCACCTCTGGGTTCAGTCCCCATTACCAAAAAATTTCAAAAATGAAATAAATTTAAAGAGCCATGGTATATGCTAGCAAATTATTTGCATGAGAAAGGGGGAAAAATCTTGTTAAAAATATAGATCCACAGGCCCCCATCCCGGAGAGTCTGAGCTGAGTCTTGACTGGAGCCAGAGAATCTGCATCTTAAAATTTCTGTGTATCAGGAATCAGTGTGACTTAACTGAGTAGTTGTTTGGGGTTATAATCCAAGTGTCAGAGCTGGTGAGCTTTCAAAGAAGAGCAAAGAGAGGATCCCCATCAGAGCTCGCTCCCATGGCTGGATTCAGTTCCTGTTGGGCTGTAGCACGGAGAGCCTCAGCAACTCAGTGACTGCTGGCCAGAGGCCTCCTTTGCTTCCTTTCCACCTGGGCCTCTCCACAGGGCAATGCACATCATGGCAGCTGGCTTCCAGCAGAACAAGCAAGCAGAGTAGAGACCAGACTTCTGCAAACTCATCTCAGAGGCGACATCCATTGCATTGGCTTCCAGAATTAGAAGCAAACCACTCATTCTAGCCACATTCAAGGGGAGGACTTTACATAAGGGCACGAAATCCAGGAGAGAAATCATTGAGCCACTTCTTAGATGCTGCCTAACGCATCTAAATGGAATTTTTCTGGATAAAAAATATATATATATACTAAATAGTTTCATGCATAATTTATCCTCCTGTTTATGCTTTCTTAAAACTAATATTAATGTAAAGCAAACATTTCTGATAGAGGTTAGGCAGCATATTGTGGGGATAGAGTCTAGTAGTGCTGGAAGGAAATGTTGAGGTCGGAAATGGAACTCATGCTTCTAAATGAGATGTGTACCACTATGCTAACCAACTGGAAAAGGTGTTCTAGGAATACTTCCTGCCACAGGTAACTGAAAATAAGCGTGTATATGTGTCATATAAGGAGAAGTTGAGGGACCAACACTGCAGGCATTATTTCTGTATCTTTTTTTTTTTGTTGATTCGACATAATCTTACACATTGAAAGGATTCATTGCTTCACATTCATACATGCATACGTAAAATGATAGAGTAGCTTAAACCTAGCTTAAACCCAATCCTTGTCCAGGATCTCCCCCTTTCACCCTCTCCCCAGTCTCATGTCTCCTCTGTAATCCCCCCATGTTACAAATATAAATGACCATATACATGTATTATAATTATTGAAATAGCTAGATTTATACTCCTGACTGAGTATATTTGGGCTTCTCATGGGACTCAAGTATACACTACCGTGTTGATCATCCCCCCTTTTCTCTCTTCTTCCCTCCCTTTCTCCTCCCCCCTCCCCCTTCATAACTATAGTTGCCACCGTTTATATGTTACTTCAAATTGGGTGGGACTATTAAATAAACTTGACTGATTTTCATCCTATCTTGGGTTTTACTCCAGCTTCCACATATAAGAGAAAACATTCCCCTTAAGTCTCTGTGTTTGACTTATTTCACTCAGCATGATTTTTTCCTTTTCCACCCATTTACCTGCAAAAGCTATGACATCATTCTTTCTAACAGCCAAGTAGAATGCCATTGTATATCTATACCACAGTTTTTTGACCCATTCATCCAGTAGAGGGCATCTGGGTTGATTCCAATTTTTAGCTATTGTAAATTGAGCTGCTATAAGCATTGATGTAGCTGTGTCTCTGCAATATGTTCATTCTACTCATTTGAGACAATATCCAGGAGTGGGATAGCTGGGTTGAATGATGGTTCCAGCCCTAATATTTTTGAGGAGTCTCCACACTGCTTTCCAGAGTGGCTGTACCAGTGTGCAGTCCCACCAACAGTGTGATAGTGATCCTATCTTCCCACAACCCCTCCAGCATCTGTTACTGTTCATATTCTTCATCTTTGCCATTCTTACTGAAGTGAGGTGGAATCTCAGAGCAGTTTTGATTTTCATTTCTCTGTTTCAGTATCTTGATAATAGCAAACGCAGCATCTTTTCTAGTCTTTTGTCTTTTTAATCATGCCTTTCATCTCATGGTCATAAGATGATTCTCTTCATCTAGGCAGCACACCCAATTCTAAAATTAAAAGGGGCAAAAGGCTTCTGTCTCTTTTAGTAAGGAAGTCCCGGTCAGCAGACTCCCTGTGAGATCTGATTGGTCAGAACTGAATCACATATCTACACTGAACTGATCAATCACCAAAAACAAACGTGACAAAGTTAAGTGTAAACCAACCATGACTTAGCTATGAGTTTAAAGGATTATTCCAGTTACCTGAATCAGTTAGGATTCTGTGGCACAGAAGTGGACTGGGAATGTTGGTCAGATAACAGGCAAGTGTTCAGTAAATATTTTGAGTGTTTTTTTAATGAAATATGTTCAATACAGTCCAATAATGTTTAATGATGCCCTAATGTAATACATTTTATGTGTTCCAATATAATCAGTTTCCACTAACAGTCTAAAAAAGATATTTTTATAGAAAGTATAAGCATCATGATGTATGAAATCCTAGGTTTATTTAAAGTTTCCTTCTTGAAAATTCCTTATTCAGAAATAAAATGTCTAGATTTTGAGACCAAAAAATGACTGTACTTCTTTTAATCCTGCGTACATATAAACTGTTTTAAAATATTGCCTTCGGATAGCATTTAACAGGATGAAATCTTCTGAAATTTACTGCACCAGCCAAGTATTATCAAAACACAACAAGACAGATTGCTTTTCTTGACGTCTGCTGTTAGATTTTTTGTTAACTTGTGTTTCTGAAGTTAAAGTATCATAAGCCAATGCTGTACAAAGGTAATTAACATCATTTATAAAAATCTAGTAATATAAACTGTTAACTCCTTATAAAACATCTATTGAGACAGAAATATCACTGAAGCACATTCATACGTTTGGTCTTTAGGTCTGCATAATGATTCTTGACAGAAGTGCACTTGTTCCGTAGATAACAGAACAGAAATTCAGTTCTTGGGAGGAAAAGCTCAGCTTCATTGGAGGCATCCCATTTTAAGAAACTGTAGGACACGTACACCTGTTGGGTTTTTTTTTTTTAAGCAAATGTCTAATTCTTGTGCTACTCCAAATCTAAGTGAACAGATAAAGTGCTCCTCCAAGCAAGACCAGCCCTTGTAGGCAAGTGGAATAAGTGCCCGGAGGAAACAGGACTCAAGAGTGACTATTTTGATGAGAGATTAATCAAGCTGATGCTGCATGTCAGCAATAAACACACTGGGGACTGGAAGAAAGAGGGTATCATTCACTCAACAAATCAACTTGGGGGCGCCTCTTTTTGTTTTGTCTTTTTTTTTTCTTTTGGTACTGAGGATTGAACCCAGGGGTGCTTAACCTCTGAATCAAATCCCCAGTCCTTTTTTTATGCTATTTTGAGGCAGGGTCTTGCTAAATTGCCTAGGGCCTCACTAAGTTGCTGAGGCTATCTTTGAACTCACAATCCTCCTGCCTCATCTTCCCCAGTCTCTAAGATTACAGACTTGTGCCACCACGCCTTGCTCTGTGGGGCCTCTTGAGAGCAAGATGATGTTGAAGTTCAGATGCAAGCCTAGCTGCCTTTCACCTTGGCTGCAGAACATAGCAGCTAGACTGATGGAGTATGCATGGTGACAGCAGTGGCAATGGGAAAGCACAGGAGAGTTCCTAAGTCTGAGTTCCAATCCTGGGTCTGCCTTTCAATGGGAAGATATCCTTAATACAGTCATCTGACAGCTGTGGTCATTAATTTCTCTATTTCAAACAGTACTCCACTTCTTTAAGGATCCATTTAACTTTAAATATCTGTGAATCTGCTGAAACAACTGTGGTTTGATTTAGATGGAACTGCCTTCATTGACATAACTGTTCAGTTAGCAGAACTTGATTGGGTTCAGTGGATTTTTGAATACAAATCAAAATATACAATATTTCTAAAACTATTCCTCCCAGTTTTCTTCTCTATAGAGGATGTATAAAAATGTCTGTGTTCACACCATAAAAAGGGTATTTCTCCTAAGCTTATCCAGAGAGACCTTTCAAGTCAATGCCTTAGAAGACAATGCATGTACGGAAACAGAGAAATGAATGGGATAGGCCAGAAGGCACATGAAGAGGGTGGAGTAAGTTCCTAGGGAAACAGTACAGTGCAGAGGACTGGAAATGGGCCAGTTAGAGTTCTAATTTCAGCTTTTCCACTGACTCATTTGGGACCTTGAGAAGCTCTGGCCCATTTTAATCATCCTGTGCCTCAGTTTCCATATCTGCCAGTTAGAGTGAGAGTCCCTGGCTCAGTGCCTAGGATTGTGAGAACATACCGTTCAGAGCCATAAAAATACAAAAGGCAAAACATCCTAGTCACTAGATGTCCTGACTTAAAGTGAAAATGTTAGCAACAGTCATTCTTTTAGTAATCAAAATGTGATATTTTAGGAAGCCGATCTAGCTGGGTAAAAATTAAGCCACTGGGATCATTGTAAGAGCCTGTAGTCCCAGGGATATAGAAGCAAAATATACAAAGTCCCAGCTTTACTGTTTAGCATCTGGGTGATCTTGTGCAATTTTTTGCCATCCCTCAGTATCCCTCAGTATCCTCATATGTAAAAGGGGAATAAAAACAGGTGTCTCAGAGAACAGTGATAAAGATAATTGCAAAAACAAATTAGTTCTCATGAGCCGGTGGTAGGCCTGAATTCACAGCCACTATATGATTTGCAACTCAGAATCTCTCTCATTATAATTGTCCATTAAAAAACCTAGCCACCCAGGGAAAGGAATTTGTCAGTGCTACTACTCATGAGGCTTTTAGTCTCCCGCATTCTTTGGTGCCCATATTGAATACTTTATATGCGATGCCCCATGCACTCTTCACCAAAGCCAACTGTGTTACCTGTTGTAGAAATGGATGTAGAGTAAAAACAAGCTTTCCCTCTGGCTCTATTGTGTCTTCTTAGCCTGCTTTGCTTTGATTTTCTGGTGTGCTGGTGTGCTGGGGTGTGTGTGTGTGTGTGTGTGTGTGCGTGTGTGTGTGTGTGTGTGTGTGTGTGTGTGTAGCACCAGGGATCGAACCCAGGAGCACTTAACCACTGAGCCACATCCCTAGCCCATTTTTTTTTTATTTTGAGATAGGATCTTGCTAAGTTGCTTAGGGCTTTACTAAGTTGCTGGCTTTGAACTTGTGATCCTCCTGCCTCAGCCTCCTGAGCTGCTGCTACTATAGGCACGCAGCATGCTTTCTTTCCTTAACTGTACCTCATTGGCTGTACATTTAATATTCTTTTAAGCCACCTTAAAATTTCAAGGCTAAAGAAGCAACAACTGAATATATTTATTTAACATGCTATTTTTGTCTCATTGCTGTCTACCCCTGGAGACCTGCTCTAAATTCACTTGGGTTTTAGGGAAAAATGATGCTCACTAATCCTTTCTGGAAAGAACTGAAAATACAGACACCCAGAAGTTTTCTTAAAAAAAAGAATTCAAATTTCCAATATTATCATTAAAAAGGTATTTATATTTACATTTAAAAATAGTTATTGTCAAGAATATTCATAAATATCTTCAAGAACCAAATATGTTTATATCACATGGAACATTTGTGTACATGGTACAACACTATCTTCAGAGATAATGCTATGGAAATTATCAGTTACAAGAAGGATTAAATTCAGCAAACTCATTTTTATTAATGTATATTTTAATTATTATTAAATGCTATGCTCACCTTAGAGAAAATATGAAAAAATATTTTTGTAAAGTGGTTTGATGTTAAAGAAAGCATTGGTGTCATTTAGAACCGATTCAAGGCTCAAATCTTATTTGCCTGGACAATTCATTAACATTTCTGAAACTCATTTTTTTCCTATAAAATGGGAATAACTCATTATAGAATTTCTGTGAGTTTTATGAGAATAGCTGATCAGATCATGATAACCAGTCAACAAATGCTAGGAACAATCCCTTTCCTTGGAAGAAACTCTCAAGGCAGACCTGCTGAGAGTCTGCTTTGTAGACAGGAAGGAATCACCTCTCCCCAGTAAGCTGCTTCTTATCCTTCTTTGGTAATAGGCTTTATTCTCTAATAAAAGTGATATATTTTTTCACATTGAACACTCAAAATGTGTGTACCCATCTCAGGGAATTTGTGGTCCACCATTGCTCATCCTTTGACCCTAGATCAAGAACATGCTTCTAATATATTAATTTTGATTTCATTAAATTCTCTTACAAAATAAGTTCATCTTTGGAAAATGAAATGTGGGAGTACCTTGCAATGGAATAAATGAAAACCACAAGCTTATTATTTAAATGCTCGGGAAGAATACAATGTCAGAACAAGACCCCATTACAGATGATTAATTAAGTTGCACAGAAACGTCATTAAAATATTGATCCAACTTGCCACATTAACCTTTGAAAAAACACAAGTAAATATTTACCTGAATCTACATCAAAATGAGCAACAAAATATTAGAATGACAATAAACCTATTTAACTTCATGTACAGAATTGTGAACATACCATTTTTGCATATTACACTATTAGGACATTTGGCAACAGATCAAGAAACAGAATGTTCTAGAAAATAACCTTTCAAAATTGGTGAGCATCGTGTACTTTTTCCAAAAGACATTTTATTGTGTTGAATCAAAGGTGGCTCTTTGGCACTGAGTAGCTCCGTAGAGTCATCCAAGTCCTCATTCCCTAATCCTGAGCTTGGCTGGATCACATTGACTTGCTCAGATTCCAGACTACTTTAGATCCTTTCATATAGCTGCCACCCCCAAGCAACTGAGCTGGTTATGCCCTACAGTTCTCTTGATAATTTTTTTTTTAATTCTACGCTTCAGTTTAGTTTATGTAAATCCTAATAACTAATTGCATAGGTGAACCGGTACCTGCAAGAGAATCCTGCTGGAAAAGTTTTGTATTCTGGTTGCTCCGTTGCTGTGTGCTTGACTTCAGCAAGTGGCCTTCACCTTTCTTCTTTTCTAAAATGACGTTAACCTACTTCCCAGATAGATTGAAATCTCAGAAGACATGAAGATGATTCTTTAAAGAAGCACTTGGTGACTCTTAAGTGCTGTGACTGAAAGCTCATTTGATTACTTCCTAATGCCCACTCGAAGGGACTTCTGTTGGATCTGTTAGATGTGAAACACCGATAATTGTGTCTGTCATTATTCAAAACTTCACCTTTTATTTAATTCAAAAGTAGAGATCTGATAAATTTTTTAACTACCTTATTTTTCTAATTTACTCCTTAATGCTATCTCTGTCCTCACATCAGAAGCTCAAAGTTTATTGTCTCTCTCCCTCTCTCTCTCTCTCTCTCTGTGAAGTAATATGATTTCTTCCTTCAATATATCTGGTATGCTTTCTTTTCCCTTTTTTTGTTATTGTTTTTGTTTTGCTTTTTATGTTTGTTTGTTTTTATGACCACTTTTCCAGCCTTGACCCTACCATCTATAACTTGGGCTGCAGCCACAGTCTCCCCACTTTACACTGATTCCATCTGCACTTCCCTGCTCCAACATCTTCAATAGACCTGCACTGTATGCAAAATGATTTCTAGTACTGCTCAACTTCTTTCTGGCCTTGGCCACACCAGTCTGCTCTGCCAGGGTGTTCACTGTCCCACCCTTGATTGTTCCTGGGGTTTTGCTCACAACATTTCCTAGACCCTTCTTCCTTCCTTTCCAAATTTTACCCCACTTCCCAAACTCTACTCAAGTCTCCCCTTCCCATGAGGTCTTCTCAATGCCTCACCGCTCACAAGGATCTCATTCCCTGAAGTAATTCTGCTAATTATGTTTGAAGAGTCATTAATCAAGTCCAAACTATTACTTAAAATTGTGTGCGTGGTTATCTTCAAAAACTGCTCAATTTTATCATGTTATTTGAATTTTACTGAGTGCCCAAGGTCCTTATGCATGTTTCTGGGCTTAAATTTAAGGCAAGATATTTAATCACATCTACTTGGTTGTCCCTAGAGCAGTAGTTTCCAACCTTTGGCAGGGTAAAGAAACACTTGGAGGGGCTGAAGAGGTGGCTCAGTGGTAAAGCACTCACCTGGCATGTGTGAGGACCTGGCTTCAAACCCCAGCACCACATACACAATTAAGTGGGGGAAAGACAAAAACCAGATGAAAAAAGAAACATCTGGAAAACATGTTAAAATTCTTTTGGGCTCCACCCTATAGATACAAAAGGTCAAAGTGGAGCCAAATATGTTTTCCCAATGAGGTCCAAAAGATGCTGCTGGGTTGCTTGCTTAAAAGCATCCCACAAAAGACTGCTACAGAAATCTAACATATGTATATGAATTCTGAGAAGTACTCCCCCCCTCTTTTCTCCATTCCATGCTCATATTCTGTCACTTTTTTCTTTTAGATTGATTTTGAAGATGTGATTGCAGAACCAGAAGGAACACACAGTTTCGACGGCATCTGGAAAGCCAGCTTCACCACCTTCACTGTGACTAAATACTGGTTTTACCGCTTACTGTCTACCCTCTTTGGCATCCCAATGGCGCTCATCTGGGGCATTTACTTTGCCATTCTCTCTTTCCTGCATATCTGGGCAGTTGTACCATGCATTAAGAGTTTCCTGATTGAGATTCAGTGCATCAGCCGAGTTTATTCCATCTATGTCCACACTTTCTGTGATCCACTCTTTGAAGCTATTGGCAAAATATTCAGCAATATCCGCATCAACATGCAGAAAGAAATATAAATGACATTTCAAGGATAGAAGTATTCCTGATTCTTTATTTCCTTATAATATACTTGGTGTCAATTCCGAGTTTCAAGTTGCTTGTACAGCAACAATTTATGAATGATTTATCATGGTTCAGAACAAAGAAATCACTTTTTGAGTTTTCGTAACTGTTATTGTCTCTTCTGAGCTATTTCATCTATTTTTGGCAATCTGAATTTTGTAAAACCATTCCAATTTTTTCTTACCTTTTGATTTACATGTGGATCATTGGTTTGTTGATTGAAATATGAACATACTGTTGAACAATAATTTGAGAGAAATATGAGGAACTGAGGAGGGAAAAAAAGAGAACCAATAACCTCAACTTCCTTCTCTTAAAAAGGTGACCATTTTATAGGAAGGGAAGAATTCTTAGGCAGTATCCATGAGTGTTCAAGTGTGTGGACAGATTTTAAGCATACTTTTCCCCCATCATCTGGGGAATTAATGAATCACTTTCATTAAAGTCAGATGATAGGGGGAAAGATGATAGCAATCCAATGGGATCTAGCGATCCTTATCAAGCTAGAAATCATACTCTTCTGCATCGACATGACCCAACTCATTCCTTATTCTCCTTGAAATTTTCTGTGCCTCAGTATTTGTTGCAGAGATAACAAAACCTAAGTGCCTTCCTATTTTTCACACGTTCCTTTTCAAATAGGATCTGGCTTGTCAGCCTTCATAGGTCAGCCCCCTTCCTGAAGACCAAAATCAGAAAATCTATTATCCAGCTCCCATCACTGGCTTCTGACTCTGAGATGCAGAAACTGGTGAAGCTCTTGTCTGCAATTGATCATGTAGCATCTTTATCCACATCAAGTACAGTGAAAGTTAGCCCAACGAAATGAATGAAAGTGGGCGAATGGGGCTGAGCCCTCTCTGGGCTGGCAGGAGTGGATGCCAACTTTCCCTGCCTCTCATCAGCTGAATGAGGTCAGCATGTCTATTCAGCCTCATTTATTTTCAAGAATAATCACACTTTCCTGAATCCATCACTGGGGTGGTTTATAGGCTTAACATTGTGTTCCCTTTTCAGCTGATCAGTGGGCCTCTGGGGAAGGGCTGTCAAAATGGAGGCCATTGTGCGAGACTGTCAGGACTATTGCAAACATGACCGCTTCTGAGTGAAGCCCCTGCAACCATCCACTGTGCTGTAACTCTGGGCACCCTCCCCCTGCCAGGAGTCTTGGACCTAATCCAAGCATCCTTTTGCTCAGAGAGATGGGAGAGGAGGCAATAATAGAATATTGAGGTAATTTCGCTGGAATAAGTTCAAGTTCTTCTGAACTCAAACTGAGGAATTTCACCTGTAAACCTGACTCATACAGAAAGCTGCCTGGTACATCCAAAAGCTTTTAATTCCTGCTTGTATTGTGATTCTGCTGCTGGGAATTTATTTTAACCTCCAGTTATGCTTTTATTTTTGTTTTTATTTTCATACACTTATTGGAGCTCTGCCTCATTTTTTTTTTTTTTGCCTCTTCCAGTTTTCTTGACACTTTAATTACCAACCTGTTACCTACTTTGTTTGCATTTAAAACAGACACTGGCATGGAAATAGTTTTTTTTAACAGTGTACATAACTGAAAGTGTACTATACTGCTTACTTTTTAAGTGTAAAGATATTTTTATCTTTATATGAGGAAAATCACTTGGGAAACGGCTTTGTGATTCAGTTTGTATACTGCATATCCCAAGACATGTCTGTTCAGTATAGATGCTTAGTCCCTCATGCAAATCAATTGCTGGTCCAAAAGATTGCTGAAATTTTATATGCTTACTGATATATTTTACACTTTTTTATCCTGCATGTCTTATAAAAGTTACAAATCTGCACAATAAAAATGTTTAACAGTGAAACCATCAGCTTTATTTTTTTCTCAAAACAGGGTTTTGTGTGTTTGTGTGTGTGTTTATGGGTGCGTACATGTTTGTACTATTTGGGTGAGAAGTTTTGATCTTCTACTCTTCAATTACTACAAAGTCATTTAGTTGGGAATTTTTTGCCAAGGATTCAGGGGTTACTTCAGATAAAATGATAACTAATAACAAAGACTTATTAGCAGTTGTGCAGTGGTTTATTATCTACTATCTAATTTGAGCCCTCAACAACCTTGTGTGATAGATATTAACACAGTCATTTGGTTAATGACATAATTCGCATTTAGGAGGTAATGCCTTGAACTTTGCCATGCTTAACTGGGACTTATCAAAGGGTGATAATTTATTTTGGATCTTGATTAAGTTTACAATCAGGACTTCTGTTCTACTCAAAGTTCTCGAGAAAAACAAAACCCACAGGACTTAGACACCATAGAGATAAAAATAGATAGCAAGAGATTTATTATGAAGACTTAACTCCATAATTATGGAAGCCAACAAGTTCCAACATCTGTGGAATGAGCCAGCAAGCTGGAGGTTCAGAAGAGATGATAGTGTAGGTCCAGGCCAAAGTCTGGTAGGCTCAAGACCCAGGAAAACCCTACTTTTCACATTGAGTCCAATTGCAAGAAAAACGTGATGTCCCAGTTTGAGGGCACTCAAGCAGAAGAAGTTCTCTCTGACTTGGGTCAGGGCTGGTCTTTTGTTCTTTTCTGACCTTCATTTGCCTGGGTGAAGCCTGCCCACATTAGGAAGGGCATTTGGTTTGCTCATTCTACCAATGTAAATGTAAATTTCATTTTAAAAAACCTTTGGGACTGGAGCTATGGTTCAGTGGTAGAGTTCATGCCTGGCATGCAGGAAGACACGGGTTCAAACCCCAGCACCACATATGCAGCTAGGTGTCAGAAAACAAAACTCCAGATGAAAAAAATAAATAAAATTGATTAAAAAATAAAAAATAAATGAAAACACCTTCAGAGAATGTCCAAAATAATATTTTCCAAACCAATTTTTGTGAAAGTTATCTTCTAATTTCTCTCACTCTGAAATTTGTTTCATAGAGTTTACAGAGTTCATCTTTTCCCTGGAGGTCCAAAAAAAGCACTGGGACTGCTAAATTGGTAACTCACTCTGGGATTTGTATTTAACCAGCAAATCTCCTCTGGATGCACATGAAGACACACCTCTGAACAGTATTTGATATCTAGGCTGAAGTTACTCTCCAATTCAAGCAGAATAAATGGAGTGACTTTAAACAAGGGTGTTCCTTCTTTTCGTTTTATTATTTGAGCCTCTAAATGAATACATATTAACAAAATTAAGGCTTTACTTATTTATATTGTGATTCAGCCACACACATGAAGCTTACATCTCTGGATACACAAATGATTAGGTGACTTTGAACGACCTTAACTCTATATTGGCAATCAACAGCTACACATCACACATTCTGTAAGTGTCAGTTCTGTAATAATACACATTGCCCAGTGGAGAGGGCCTCCATCTGAATAACTAACTCATACTTTCCTGGATATGGGTGCTGATATCCAAATACTCTGGCTTTTAAATGGTCCATACTGATGAAATTGGAGTGGGAGGGAAGTAAAGAAAGACATTCTTAACATAATACAAAAGATTAAAAAAGATTCATTTATGAATACATATAAACATTAAATTTCTGTATATCAAACACAAAAAACAATGAGTGCTAAAAGAAAGCATTTGAGATACATACATACAATTCAAAGTATTATAATATATTTGAAATATAGAGAATATTCAAAAATTAAGGAAAAGATGATATCAGTAGAAAAATAGGCAAAGATATGAAAAAATAATTTGCAAAAAGACATACATGACAGTCATGAAAAAATTTATTAGTAAGGAAGTAACAAATCAGAACAATGAGACACTATTTTCACCTAAATTTGCAGAAATTGAATAAAATTAATGTTTGCATTGGTGAGGATTCAGGAAAGCAAAACCTCCAATATCCCCACCAACTGCTTCTTTGAGGGCGAATGGTGGACAATTAAGTGTGCATATGATTGATCCCACAATTTTATTTACTAAATAAAAATAACAGTGGCATACCAAAATGCATCATCATAGATGTTATTTGTCAATAGTATAATAAGTTGGAAACAACATAAATACACAAAAACTAGGAATCTGTAAAATAAATTTTGATACTTGCACTTAATGGAGTATTTTTTAGCTTTTTGGTATTTTATGTAATAGAATATTTAATGAAACAAAAGTATATCCCTGATAATATGTTGACTTCAAAAGGAAAGCTAAAAATTATATGTGAAATATGCTGCTATTTTTTGTTTGTTTTTTTAAAATGAGGAAGGACTTCAAATTGCATTTTTTCTGAGTTCCTGTCAGATATTTTATAGGCACTATTGCATGAGTACAAGATTTTAGAATAGGTATTGATATCCTCATTTTGCTGATAAGATTTAGAGTGTTGCATTGAGTCACTGGTTCTAATATCTGACAAGTGCTGGAGTTACTGTCTCATCCATGCATGTTGGGGACCAGAACTCTGCTCCCTCTACTGCTCCACCCAGCTCTGTGAACCTTCTGAGCCCTCAGCCTTCCTATGCTTCATGTAGCTTCCTGTTCCACAGACTTGCAGAATCATTTCATTCACTCGGAAATATGTATCAAGCAAGTAGTGTGAGCAGAGTTGGAGTAAAATTTTGCAACAGATTAATAGTTTGGGGGGGTCCTTTTGATACTTTCTGAGTATATGTCTTATCTCTAATTAGACAAAAATTTTAGCACACATTCATGCCTGTTGGTCTCCCCATACCAATACCAATCATCATGCTGATACTGTCCAGAATTTTAATCAGGGAGTATTTTGGTATACCAAATGGAGAGTATTTTTTTTTCATTTACTTAATATTAGCTTATTTTCCCTTCAGAAAATAGCAAACTCTACCAAGGTTTCCTGAGCTAATTGACATATTTTCATATTTCCCTTTCTTCCCTTCCTTTATTCCTTTCTTTCTTTTTCTTTTTCATTTTCTTTTTTCTCTTTCTTCTTTGTCTCTGCCTTTATTGATATTTTTAACACTTGCTTTAAAAGTGTTTTCAGCATGAATCGTTTATGGGAAAGCTTTTTACGCTTGGGAATATATTATTGCAGTCACACATCTGAATGACAAATTAGTAACTTATAAAATTCTGTCTTCGAATTTCTTTTTCCTGGATATTTTAAAAAGATTAATACACTGCCTCTGCTGTTTAGTATCACTATTGAAAATCTGAGATCATTGTGTCATTTATCATTTTTCTCTTTATCTATAATTTTTAAGTCTTAGCATAACATTTTAAAGTATATTTGTGTGATTTTTTTAAAAAAAGACATAAATTTCCCATTTTTCCCTCTGTAGACCACCTCTGTAGCTGTTCTTCCTTTAGCAAATTTTCTCCATGTTTCTTCAGATATTTTTCTTCTCTCCATTTTCATATTTTTCCTTCAGTGGTTCCCAAAGTATCCAACAACTGGTACTTCTATTATATCTGCCTCTGAACATTTATATTTTTCCATTTCTTTTAATCTTGTCTTTCAGTTAACTACTTCATCCTTAACCTGTTTCTATATCATTATGCCATCTATTAGGTTATTTTAACTCTTACGTTTTTTGTTCTAATATTATATGTAATTCTTTGGAGGGGATTTCTTATTTCATGTAGCTACTTTGTTATATTTCCTTTTCTCATTTAGAGTGTTCACTTACACAATACAAATTTTTGGCCTTTCTGTTCTTGTATATCTACTTCTGGTGATTTTTGCAATCCAGTTTGTTATTCTCTTTATTATTCCTCAGATGTCCTCTGTACAACCATATATGTTGAAATGCCCCAGGGCCCCATCCCAAGCCTTTTTCCGTCTCTTGACTCATGTGATCTCTGGTCTCTCATCTCCCCGTGGATGTTTCACAGATATTTATCCTATATCTTATTCAAAACTATTCTATTGATGCTTCCTCCATTCTGCAAAACAGTCTACATCATTTTAAATTGTTCAACCATCTATGCAGTTACTAAAGTTCAAAACCTAGAAGTTTCCCTGAGATTTCCTTGCCACACTACCTAGAGCCAATCCAGCAGATTCCATCAGTTCCATCTCCAAGATTTATCTTGCTTTTGCATCCTTGCCTCATTTCTACTCAGCTATCGCAGTGTGAACAACCATCATTAAACCTTGGTCTGTCCTAGCTAGTCTTTCTGTTTCCACTCTCGCACTACCCAACTGATTTGGCCATTCTACTACTATAGAAACCCAGATTATCACACACACACACACACACACAAATACACAAATATACACACTGAGAGCTGAAAATTCTCTGATGACTTTTTATAACATTCTCTATAAAACTGAATTCCTTTACCAAGACCTACAAAGACTTACGTGATCCAGCCCTTGCCCATCTCTCTGGCCTCCACATCCTCACTGTGCATCAGACCTACTGATCTTCTTTTAGTCCCAAGCACATACTATGCCTTCTCTGATCACAGGACAATACACAGAAGTTCCCCCTGAGAAGCTTGTCTGCCGCTCTTTCTACTTTGTTACCTCCCTCTCATCCTTTAGGCCCAGCCTCAATGTCACCTTTCAGAGAGCTCTTCCTGGTCTTCCCTAATAGAAGCACATCATTCCATTTTAATCTCTATCTTAGCCTCTCTTTTTTTCCTTCATAGCACATAACAATTATTTTATTTGACTGTTCACATTTTTTTAGTCTTCCTCTTCCATGAGGCAGAGATTTTACCATAATAGACAATTAATATTTTTTACCTCTAACAATTTCATGAAGAAAGTTTCCTAACCAGTTCTGAAATAAGTTGCAGCATTTTCTACGATATATTTGCCATTTGTTTTTCTTCCACTTCACTGTATTTCTCCATGATGTTGTTCTCCAGCAGAGTTTTCTCTATTGTACCCATTTGAACATTTTGTTATTATCAAAACATGAGCTTCCCTAATGAAAATTCTAGCAAAGACGACCATGAATGTTTGATATATGTATTTTTCTTACTTGAATAATAGCAAACACATGTTGATACAGCTATTAAGGAAAAACGATGTTTTTCCAGCAGCTGTTGACTTCATCAATTCCACTATGCAATGAGTCACTCTAACTTCCACAGAGCTAGAAAGTTACAACTAAGCAAGTAGGGATTTTTTTTTTATTGTGATGGGAGAGGAATGGGAAAGTTAGGCATGGAGAAGTTGAAACTTAAATCCACCCAAAGGAGAGATTTGATAAATTTAATAATTCACATGTCAGAGGGCAAAACCTGGACACCTACCTAGAACTTCAGAGGAACAACTGAAAAATATGTGAAAATTGGCTTTAGGGGTGGGTATTTGCAACAGGAAGCTATAAAAAAAAAAAAAAAGCAACAGCTGCCAGTGTGAGCCACTCTACGAGTGGCCAACAAAAAAGCCTACTCCTCGCCTGCAGTTATTATGGGATGCCAACTATTAATGAGATAATAACTATCCCAGGCATTAGTCAACTTTCTTTTGAGAGGAAATTTCTTAAATCCTCTATCACATTGCACAACCTCTTGGAAGAGGTAAGATTGAATTACCTGCAAACTCTGAACCCGAAAGCCGTGTTGATTGTATACAGCACAAGTAAGCACTTGGCTGTGCATAGCACAAAATGTGCATTGATGGATGTAATTTGGCTTGAGGAACTTTGCATTTTCATGGTGATTTTTTCCTTTGCTTCATTGCTTTTCATATTGCTCTCAGAATAGTAAAAGCTTTCATTTATTCAGCTCAGACTATATACAAGGCAGTGTGCTGAACACTTTATAAATATTATTAATATCCCTATGTCTTATATATTGTTTTCTAGGTCTAGTGGATACCATTTCTCTGTTCTAGAAATAAAGAAATAGAAGTCCAGAGGGGTTAAATAACATACTCTAGGTTACCAAATGAGTTTAACCCTCATGATTATTAGCTTCAAAACTCTACTTGATGGGGAAACTCACTAGTGCTCAGGCAAACATGCAAAAGTGTGGCACCATTTGGCAGTGTTACACTAGCATCGTATGTCACAAGTGGGGGAAAAGAGGAGTAAATGGTTAAAAGCCATGTAAATAACTCACTCTCCAGTCTAAGGCTTGGTTAACAAAGTTGCTCACTTTATTCCTCCAACAAGCACTTCAGCAGCAACTGTTTGGTACTCTTAGGAACAGAGAAATAAGACAAGGAAGAGCAAATCAAGTCTTTTGTGGAGTTCAATGACACACCTATGAAGCAACTTTAAGATGGAATTCAAATTCTATTCTCTGCTGAAAAAATAGCTTTTTATAGAGTAAAAATTATTGATAATAAATTTTATAGTTTAAAACAATAATCCTAACAGAATCCCCTAAGATAGTAGAGTGGAGTAAGAGCAGGGATCAAAGGAATGGTGTCTACCACTTTCCCTCAAGCAGACAAGGTCTAATTTAACTTCTTTTTGCATGAATTTTCAGTGTCATATTTTATATGACTAAGTAATTTAATCGCCAAACAAAATTGAATATCACTGATTAACTTGGGGAAATAAATTTTATATCAGCTTAGATCTTGAACAAAATGTTGGTGCTTGTTTTCATCATTACCACTCAAATACGTTCTAATAATATTTTTCAAAGATCTAAGCTTAACAGAGTAGATGACCAAACACAAAAAGTATCTATCAAAACCATGAGCAAATACCAACTAAAATATATGATAGTCTTGCAAACTCTCACACTCTTGCTCTAACAGAAATGAGTAATGACTTGAGTGGAATGAGGAGGGGAAATGTGGTAGTGTCATTTACATTCCTAAGGAGAAAATAAATTTAACAGTGAAGCCATTGGCATTCAGACAGATATCTGGGATGCTGCTAAATATTGCTCAGGCAAATTGGAAATAAAGTATCAGTCTTTCGTCTTTACATTGGACTGAAATGGTTTCTTTAGGTCTTCTCATTTCACTTTCAAGCTTCAACCTTAAACAATAATAAAAGCAAATGGTAAGCCATTGTGTAGCAAAAAGACTTTGATCTTAAAAGTAGGAACCTATCATGAGACACCCAACCAGCTAAAGAACCAGCTGTGTGCTCCTGCTTAAGTCCTGGAACTGACTACGTTCTCCAACTCAGGGGCCATAATGCCTCTCCCTCATCAGAAGGTGACAATGAAAATGTGAAAATGCCCAAAACAGACCCAGACCTTACAGCAATTAGAACATTTCGGTAAGCCCTTCACTCCATAACCCTATGGCACTGTCTCGAGTCACAGGGTCACTTTTCCACGCTTTTTACCACATCCATGCCTTTCTCATGCTTCCCTTTACAGACTAGTTTTCTTCTTGTGCTCATCAATATAGATCAAGTTAAAAATTCTCAAACTATCTGAACGTTCACCTCAGGGACCCAGCATTGTCTGGCTTACAATTCAGTGATCTCAAGGGAACATCTGATTGGCTCAGACTAGATTAAAGATCGATTCCTACTTTTGCTGTCCGTTAGTGGTTTCAGTCAGTGACCACTATGGAAGCACAGTCACATGGTTTGAAGCATCACCCATCCAAGGAATTGTGAGAGGACAGAGAAGTTAATCATAAATAGGGATGTGGCAGGCAAACCAGAAAACGTGTCCACTTTACAGTCTAAGCACCTTATCTTCCAAACTCTCCCACATATGTGTCCTCCTATATTTTCATGGGATAGGAAGGAGGGGTGTTTTAGTCAACTTTTTTTGCTGCTGTGACCTCATAAGAACAACTGAAGGGGTACAAGCTTATTTAGGGACTCGCAGTTTCAAAGGTCTCAGTCCACAGACAGCTGACTCCATTCTTTGGGGCCCAAAGGGAGGTAGAACATCTTGGCGGAAGTGTATGGCAGAGGAAAGCACCTCAGGACATCACACCAGGAAGCAGAGAGAGAGGTCCACTTTTCAGGGCAGACCCTATACCCCAAAATCATGTGTCCAGTGACCCATCTCCTCCAGCCACACCTACCTGTCCATGGTAACTACCACCCAGTTAATCCCTATCAGGGGATTAATGCACTGATTAGCCTAAGACTCTCATAACCCAATCATTTCATCTCTAAACTTTCTTGCATTGCCTCACACGAGAACTTTTAGGGGAAACTTCATACCTAAACCATAACGGGGCATACTCCTAACCCCAATCACAAGTGGGAAGAATAAGGAAACAGGAATAAATGACCTACCCTGGGTCATTCATTGAGTCACTGTACAACAGGTAATAACACCAGGTTAAGAGATATGGCTGTCTGGTCTCAGTATAATAATTAAGATTGCAAAAATTTCAAAGTATACAGCAAATGCTGTATCTGTATCCATTGCAATGGTAAAGGCACAGACAAGAAGAAACTATCCAAGGTCACCAGAGTGAGGAAGGAAACCAGCTAAAAACCAGCCTCTGTCTCCACAGAGTTTTGATTTCACTCCTATGCAACTTCCTGCCCCTATGGGAACATTAATGCCAGTGGGAAAGGAACCTAAGTGTTAAATCCTTGGTGCCAGCCCCAGGAGCCATGGAGAACTCCCCTTTGGCCCTATAACTCAGTCAATAAATAGATGCCTCTTTCATTCAAGAAAGCATATTTAATATTCAGTCACTACTCACAAATAAATGAGATATCCTGCTACAAAGGGCGTAGCTGTTTAATTATCTGTGCAATTCAAAGAAGCATGCTAAAGGGAGAAGAGAGTCACCGCAAGAAGTTTGAATAAAAGATTGCTACTGGGCACCCTTAGAACTGTGGGACCATTATGAAGCATAAATGTCTCCTCCGCCTGACCTGTAGCAGGGGCTGGGATTGGAAGGGAGGTTTTCTCAGCTTTAAGAAGCACAGTACAGTGAGAAACATCATTGGCATGAGGTCTAATTGCCCGCCCTATGATTAACATTGCTAAGCAAATTTAGGAGTTGTCACGGTTTCCACCCTGTAGTCCATGCTCATTTGGAAAACAGAGCAAAGGGAACCCAGTGCCTTGAGAATATCCACATAAAATTATAATAATTGCTTATTACATAATACAGTTATTAGAATATTTTCTGTGTTATTCAAGAAGCAAGGCATGTACGTTGATAGAGAAGAAGGAAGAAATGAGCATAATTGTGTTTTCCTCTTGTAACTTTCCCGGGAAAGAAAGTTGCTCTGGGCCCCAAGGCCTGGAGACATTCTATTCTTATCTCTATTGAACTATAAACTCCCAGTGGGTAGAGACCGGAACTGGGGCATGATTGTATTCATAGAACTTAGTAGAATGATTTACACAATAAATATCTGCTAAATAAAACTGACACTCTGTCGTAGAGTTTACTACTTATACAGAAGGCATCCCACTACAACACTAAGTTCTGTTATAGGCATACAATAATTACAAATTTTTCAAACAAAAGGACCAAGTCCGGTTCCTTAATATCTTTGTAACTTTGGAGTAGTGCTGTACAATAGAACTTCTTATAATAATGGAGATGTTGTATGGCTATTACAGCCATAATAGAAATGGAAATTTCTTTTTTAAAAGTTTCTTTCTTCAGTCAAATAAGAACCACTAATCACATGTGGCCATTGAGCATTTGAAATGTGGCTAATGTGACTGAAGAAATAAATCTTATTCTATTTTAATTAATTTTAATTTAAGTCTCCCCTTGTGGCTCACAGTTACTATTTTGGACAGAGGAGCAACAGCATCTAAGATGACACTTAGCATATTGTAGTTTGAATGTTTCTGAGTGAATTAATGACTATACATACTTAACCCCGCCATAAACCTGCATCTTGCCAAATAGCTCTCAGCTACAGTGCAGGGAGGCATTTGATATGAACTCATTGGCATGGTTCTGTTAGCACCAGAGGATTGCATTGTAGTGACAATGTTCATAACTAGTGTTGACCTATTATTTTTGTTTGGTTGGTTTTTGGTGTCAAGGATTGATCCCAGGGGCTCCTAACCGCTGAGCCACATCCCCAGGCCTTTTTGTATTTTATTTTGAGACAGGGTCTTGTTAAATTGCTTAGAGCTTTGCTAAGTTGCTGAGGCTGGCTTTGAACTTGTGATCCTCCTACATCAACCTCCTGAGTCACAGGGATCACAGGCATGCGCCACTGCACTAGGCCTGACCTATTTTTTTCCCAACCACCTCTCTGAAAGGAAGAGTTCCCATTGTGTTTCTAAAGGCCCCTCAAAGAAATGGAGGAATGAAAAAGCAAGACCAGAAAGCAATTTGGGGAGCATCCTCCAAGACAGGGAAGATAGCAAAGGTGTGTGGGCTCCACAGCACTGGCAGCCTATGCCCTGATCATTTGTAGTACCCCAATACACAACAGGACCCCAGTAGGAAACAGTCACCTAGAGTTCCTAGGGAGCCTTGGCAATGACCCCAGTGCTCCAGGATGGAAGCCCCAGCAGAATCTCTATCCTTAAAGAACAGCTCAGCTTTGAAGTCTGAGCTCTTCAACTGAGGTCTTTGGAGACCAGATATCCACAAGGCACCATGAAAGAAAGCACCATCATAAATCTCGACCTTTCCACCAGTCAAGCCAGATGAGGGATCGGAGCATATTCAATTTATTTAGAGAAATGAAAGAAATGTAATATTACTCATATCCTGTGTTGTAAAAGAAAAATCGTATTGCTTGCTACTTTATGACTGTGATTCAAAGCAGGGCTGCCTTCCACTCGACATTTTTTACAGGAACCCTGTGAGGTAGACTTTTGACTCACTCTTTGTCACAACCCCCAACCATGCAGAACTGGGAGGGAGGACTAAGTCCAGTTATATTCGCTAGACTGTGTTCAAAAGACCAACGTTTCTCTCTAACCCTTAAGTAATTTTCTTAGATCAAGGAAGTGTACCAAGGGAACTGACTTAAGCAAATTTTAAGTTCATCTCTAGAAGTGAAAAACGGATGAGAATTAGAATTCTCCTCTCCTCCAATTGCATTACTGGTTGACATAGTATCTGGAAGGCCACATACTATTTGAGACCAAAGATGCCATATATTCAAATACTCATCAAATGTAGGCTCCAAATCCACTATGTACCCTGACACCATGAGCACAATGGAGTCCCAGCAGTATCATGCATGAAAGGGTCCCTCAAGGCAGTGCATCAATACCGTGATGAATTTAGTTAAGCTTCAGATCAGAAGTCAAGTCACAGGCTCCTCTGTTGCACTTTTGAATGAAGTCATGGTCCAAAAATGCCCAAGTGGCAGGGAATAGGTAGGGGAGCTCTCTCTAGATTCATTCTCCCTGTTGTGTATACAAGGGCAGAAGTACCTATATAAAATTTCCTGCTCATCTGCATATGTTGATCACTACTCACTTCACCAGTGAATTTTTATTTTTAGCATTTTTTTAACCCAGCAAACTTTCTGTGTCCATTGGAGATTAGTTATAAGCAGTCTAGTTAAGGGTTTTCAGATGCTGACTGAGGCTCTCTGGTGCATGAACTCTTCAGCCATTATGAAAGTTAACTATCTGCCACCAAATTATGCTCTAAACTACACACACAGCCCTCTGTTAGTGCAAAAGGATTATCACATAATTCACAGAAAATATAATGGTGCTGCTTTCCCTTCAGAAGAGCTCTTTCTTTGGATGGCTGAGAGGTTTGAACTCTTGCTTCTTACAGGATACAGAGGTTGACCTTGGAGTTCAGTATTTCCCGTCATTGTCTTTCCTCTTGGTCTCCCAGACAAACAAGCCATCAAGTCACTTTGGATATCACACTGTGAGATCATTATGAGCACACAGCTTACACACACCCAGCTCCTGTTTTTCTCCAGACAGCCATAACACGCATGCTCCCACGGGGATGCTGATCCAAACCTTCAGGGTTCTTTAATCTACCAGTTCCCTTTCCCCAGAAGGAGATACTTGGGAAAATACCCACACGGGACCTGAACATCCTGGTGCCTTCAATGTATTGACTTTTTCTTTCTTCTAGGAGCAGAGAATGATAATAAAGGCCATGGCAGGGCTGGAGCAGTGGCTCAGTGGTTACAGCGCTTGCCTGGCATGTGTGAGTACATGGGTTCGTATCCCAGTATCATGTACACAACAGCGTGTCAGAGCAATGAAAGCCAAATGAAAAACTAAATAAAAAATTGATTATCTCTTTCTCTCTCTTTCACTGTCTCTCTCTTAAAAAAAACAAAGTCATGGCATAGCTATCAGTGTTATGCAGTGATTGCATGAGAGATAACAAAGAATACTTCTGCAAATCCCCCATTTCAATTTTCTTCTTTTGAGAATCCTGTTTGGCTGCCCTGTTTTGTGTCTTCTTCATATAGTACTGATCAAATTGTGAGTGCTGACCTATTGCTTTAATCAGTTCAGGTGCTATTATAAAAATATCATGGCACACCTGTAATCCCAGTGGCTCAGGCTGAGGCAGCAAGATCACAAGTTCAAAGCCAGCCTTAGCAACTTAGCCAAGCTCTAAGCAATTTAGCAAGACCCTATCTCAAAATAAAAAGGGCTGGGAATGTGATCCAGTGGTTCAGCTTCTCTGGGTTCAATCTCTGTAGCACCCTTCCCCACAAAAAGGTGAAAAATATCATGGTAATAAATAACAAATTTATAAGAGGCTGGGAGGTCCAAGATCAAGGTACCAGGAGCTTGGCAATTCTTTTCATAGAGCACAGTTGCTCTGAGGCACTGTGTCCTCACAAAGCAGAAGGGGGTGCAAGGGAGCTCTTTCAGGACATTTTTATAAGGGCACTAATCCTATTCTGAGGGTTCTGCTCTTATGACCTAATCACCTTCCAAAGTATCTGCTTCCTTGTTTCATTGCCTTGAGGGTTGGAAATTTCAGCATAAACATTTGAAGGGAACACAAATATTTAGGCCACAGCACCTATTATAGAATTGTGAAACTGACTTAGGGAGTAATAACTGTCTGAATATGAGGATAGGAAGGAAGTTTTAAAAAGGAAGAGGATGGGGGGAGTATAGAACAGTAGAAATATCTGAATAGATCCCAGATAGCAAGGATAATAGGATGAGTTTATTAAAACTAATTCAGCGTGTGTACAGTGTTGAAATACAAAGCAAATTTCTTAAGACAGGTAATATAAAAAAAAATTTAGGCCACTACCATAATGTATTTGGAAATAAGGTTTCTTTGGGTCCCATGTAAAGTAAAAAATAAATAAATAAATAAACTCTAATGGGAAATACCACATATCTGTCAAGATTAACTAGAGAGGAAGATTGGGAATAACTTTTATCATGACCCCAAAACATCTGCCTGGGGAAATATTTTTTTCAAAGTGTCAGAATGACTTCTGCCCAAGTCCTTTTCTGGAAAAGTGGAGTCTTAGTTTGCATCCTCCCGGAAGCCAACCCTGAGGCGAGGATTCTCAGGTAAGAGGTTCATTTGAGAAGAGAAGGAAGTAAGCAATACAAGAAGGGAAGAAAGCTCTAGAATAACTATTAAGTCAGCTACCATATTCAGTTCATATAAGTGGGAAAACCACATGCTGTAGAATTATTCCACCCAAGGGACAAGAGAATAAATATTTATATCTAACTCACAAGTTGGTCAAGGGGTGTTGCTGGGGCCAGTGGTGGGGAGGTGGAAGTTGTCAACCCCTTGACACTTCTGGCCTGCCTATTCTTGGACAGAGTAAGGCAGAGAGGTTTCCACTGCTAGGGGAGGGGAGGCCTTGGGTCCTGAGATGTACACACTGAAAGATCCAACAGTGGTGGGCGGAGCACTCATAGCATCTGCTCAGGTGTCCAGATTCTACAGACTCTACTGAAAGCTTAGGCCTCTCTGCATCCTTGTCCCCACATGCCTACCTTGAAGTAAGTTCTTTCCAGGGCTGAGGACCCACATAAGACTGAGGACAGAAAGCAGTATGAGTAATAGCAAGCATTGTTTGAGCGCTAGAAATTGTAGCAAATGAAAAGTGGGGGAACATTTTTGGTTGTTCTAAAATTTCCACTGTTTTGTGATGGGAAGAGTCTGCATAGATCTAGGAAGAGACCCTTAATTTTGGCAAATGTTCAGCTGCTTATGCTGGTTTCCTTGACCCTGAATCAGCCACATACTCTCACTGTGCCTGCTGCTGGTCCCTCCTGGATTTAGCAGTGATCTTAAAATTCAGAGCTATGAGCTCCTGTACAGTTTCTGAATTAGTCCACTCTTCTAGTCTCAGTTTCCTCTGCCTGCTAAGAGGAAGGAGACAAATAACTATAATCCCCTCAGCCTGAGACCCCCTCCTACTTTCACCCCAGGATACCCAAGTTGCTTTAGCCCTGCTCTCCTGTCCACAATGAGATGGACAAACCAATGTATCTCTATATTCTGTGATGGGAAATGCCCACCTGCAGGAGATGCTACTTATAATTGTGGAGTGAGTCCAGAGGGCTACCCAGGGATCCTGGAAATTACACACTTCCTCATCGGTCACACAATTCAAGATTCATGTGGAAGATCATGGCTCACAGGGTTGCCAAGTTGCCTCACCAAAAAAAATGGGGTAGAGTAACTGATATGGGTTTGGATGTGTGGTGGAATAGAAATTAAAGAGCCTGCCATGAAGCCTATCAGATTCAAGGTAAGAGAAAAATGGTATATGTAACTCTACATTCTTCTACTCCAATCAGTTTGAGAATGTGGGGTCCTTTAACTCTTCTCAACTCTGGGTTTAATTCTACCAAGTCTGGCAAAGCAGAGATTCCTCTCCATAAGTTGATATTGTCCAGAATTTCATTTCCAGAATCTTTGTCTCAGTTCTACATAGAGCCCAGTCTACACCTCCTCCTAAACAGTTGTATTGGCCAAGAAACAACTTCAACTGAGCTTTCACCTTGGACCCTGAGATCACTCTGGCTTCTCCCAGGATCAGAAACTGTTTGGACCCAGTAATTTGGTTATGACTGTCCTATCTTACAGCTCTACCTGGTTCTTCCAAATTAATTCCAGGGCACTGAGCCTTATTCTCCATTCCTCTACCACTGCCCTCTTCTAGCTAAACAGACCCTTTTGGAAGCAGGTGTACAACTCATCTTCAAGGCTCCCAGGCTCCCCAATTGCTTGAAGACCAGAACCTGTGATGGACCTACCATTAATACCAGCAAAGCTGGAAAGTGGACCTTGGACACTGAGGCAGAAAGGGGCTAGTTGTATATGAAACTTTTTTTACTTTTCCTTCTGGAACACACTAGGCTACCTGTCCCAACCTTTATTGCAGTGGCCATGTGCTTTAGTTTTTGCATTGGAACCTGGGAAGAGATTATGAACTCTATTTCCAGATCTGAACCATAAAAACTTTACACGTGATCCCTTACCCTTCCTCTATCTGTTGGCTTGATATACAGTCCAAAGGTATCTACAAAAATCATGTGTTAAATTAGCAAAAGCTGAGGTCCTCAAAAGATTGTTCAGAGGACAGTGCCATCCCCTTCCCCATCCCACTCTCCAGCATGATGACTTATGTTACATGAGTAAGAAGTTGCCACTGAGCGGAGCTACTAAGACTTCAGGGTTTATCTGTTACAGCAGCTGGACTCTCATTAGGGAGCACAGTCACCCATGACAGAGGCAAGGCTCCCAGCCAAGGGAGCTAGCCCAGCTGTCTGCAGCTCACTCCCCTCTCTCTCACTGTTGCGGAGGTCGCAGCCCTCATTACTGCCTACAGAGGCAGTTTTAGAAACATAGGGTGAGCAGATGGGTAGGAGGCACTGGCAGAGATGTTCCTCCAGGGAAAAGCACTGACTTTTCCATTTGTTTTCTAATCAGAATTTCCCATGGTCACACAGTGAGTCAGAGCAAAGCCAACATTTTTGTCCTCCCTCTACTGGGGCATCTCTCCTCTTCCTAGTGTGGTGGGTGAGGGTAGTCAATAACAAGAATGGTCACAAGCTCAGTATCTTACCTTCTGATGGAGACCATTGCCTCAGGCAAGCAAGGGCACTTACAATGAGCTGGACAGCCCCTTTCTGATTTAACTATAGTGTAGTCTCCCTCCCTTTCCCAAGTCATGTTTTCCAATGAGTTTTTCTTATCATTAGAGACGCACCATCTCATTATCAAATCTCTAAAACACATTAACCAACTCATTTCTACAAAGAAGCAAATTGAAAGGTTCTACCCCTTGCGTCATCATCACACATTTGGGGACTGTCACCCAAATGCAGAGCAAATGAGCTGAAGCACTGGGAAGAAGAACATTCTCTAGCGCAGAGTTTTATGGCTCTCAACTCTTAGCTTGGTGCACAACCAGTTTGTCCCTACCAGAAAAGGTCCCAGCTCTCCTCTTGTGCCCTGGGAGAATTCAGGAACACCTCATCAGCCCTACCCTAAGGAGAAAGATTCCTCAGAGCTGTGCAAAATGCTCAGGGCAGCGGAAGAGGAGGAAGCTCCTGACAAGTGCCAGGGCTGTCTGCAGAGAAATGACTGGGGTGGGAGCGAGAGCGCTCCGTGGGGCCTATATTTAGTTCCTGTAGTGACATCTCTGTGCCTCAGCCCCATCTCTTAGGACAGCTAGGGCCTGTGGGACCAAATGGTTTTCTCATTGTAGCAGGACTCTGACTCACTAGTTTAAAAAAATATGAGAACAATAAGACCCAAGGGAACAAGAGTTTAAAAAATAAATAATAAAAAAACCTAGTCATTCATTCCTGCAGGCTGAATATAAAGAACAGTCCTGAAAAAGTTTTCCAGGCCTCCAATAAGTTCTTTTTTTTTCTTCTAATAGAGCACGAATCCAAATTGCACCTAGTACTGGTTTGTGATTTCCATTGAGCTCTGAAAGACATAAATTTTTATAATGAGTATTTGAAAAATGAAAATCAGTTAACTGCCAACTACATACCAGCCTTGTCTCACACTGAAAATAATCTGAGGAACTGAACTTAAACTGCACAAGTACTTCCTTCACGTCAAGCAGTGGCCTGTTTGACTTTAGGTCTTAATTCCCCAAAAAAGTTAGAGACACATCGAATATTTTTTTAACTAACTCTCTGCTAATTCCGTAATATACAGCAAATTTTTCAGTGCCAGGAAGTAAATATTTCAGTGCTTTGTAGGACATGTGGTTTTTGTCACCACTAGTGAACTTTGCTATGTTCCCAATAAAGCAACTAGAGACAATAATAGGTAAATGAATGTGCATGGCTGTTATCCAATAAGACTCAAGTTCATTGGGATAAAAAAACAAGTAAGATAGCAGTCTGAATTCAGCCTGTGCCCATAGGTCTCTGATCCTTGATTAAATAATGGTCAGAACCAGTGTTTGTGATGCCTGATTCATAAACAGCGCCCCAGGGAATTACCCTGTCCTGTGGCCAGAGCCCCCTCTACTGCCCACACCCCCGCCACCACCATATGCTGGTAAAGTGTCTCAAAATCTTCTCCTAGCCAACGAAGACTGAGCAAGAGAAGGTGAACCTATCCTTGTATTTCAATCAGCACCACAGGATTATCAACTCAAACTTCAAGTTTGTGGAACACAGAAGGTTGCTGGAAATCTGCAAATGTTCTTTAAAGTTTGAGCATGAAGGAAAAATGAAACTTCTTGAAGCTCCTACAACCACTGACAAGAATTGGAATCTTAGTCCATTTACCTTAAGTATGACCTTTGTTAAGACCTGGTTTTCTTGATTATAGTTAGGCTGTGTTTCAGGGCCATTTTATAAGATTTGCCCTCCCGGAGGCACTCAACCCAGGAGCTCTGTGGGCAGTGTTCATGGGGCAGAGTCCTGGTAGTCAACTGGTTTTTGCCTGAGTGCCAGTTAATGGTTGGTTGAGCAGTCCCCCAGAGTGTGGACGTGACTACTTTCATAATACCTTCAAAAGGAATTGTCGACCTGATAATGGAACACAAGCCAATGAATAACTCATATGGCCATGTATCACTGATTTCCCCAAGGAGATGCTAACCCATAGGACCTTTGCATCCCAAGTAAATCTAGGTCCTCATTCTGTTGCTTTTTTTTTTATTAAGAAATTTAATTGTTGAACAAACAAATATCTAAAGAAATAATATATATAAAATCTGAAAATTAGATTTACCCCAAAGATCCCCCCCAATTACCCACCTTATTCCTCCCACCTTCCTCATACATTTCTACAAATGCCTTAGGTTGTATGATATCACATCTTATCCAGATTTAAAACATGATAATAGACCTCCTTTCTCAATGGCCAGGGTCTAGCTCCAACCTCCACAGATGAGTGAAGACATTCGACCCTTGGTTCTCTGGGTTATGCTTATTTTACTCAGCATGATTTCTTCCATAGCCATCCAATTACCTTCAAAGGCAGCAATATCATTGTTTCTAATTGCTGAGTACATATGTACCACAGTTTTTGGATCCATTCATCTAGTGAGAGACATCTGGGTTGCTTCCATAATTTAGCTATTGTAAATTAAGCTGCTATGAACATAGATTTTGCTGTATCACTGTAATGTGCTGATTCTAAATCAGCAGGATTTAGAAAAACACCCAGGAGAGGAATAGCAGGATCGTATGGTGGGTTCATCCCTAGTTTTTTGAGGTTTCTCCACACTGCTTTCCAGAGGGTTGTACAAGTCTGCAGTTCCACCAACAGTGTGGTAGTGTGCCTATCTCTCCACAACCCCTCCATCATCTATTATGATTTATTTTCTTCATTTTTGCCTATCTGACTGGCAAATCTTAATGTAGTTTTTGCCAATCTTAATGTAGTTTTCATTTTCATTTCTCTGATTACTAGTGATTTAGAGCACTTTCTCATTGACCTGATCAATGTCCTCTGTTGAGAAGTTTCTTTTTAGTTCTCTGGCCCATTTATTGAATGGGTTGTTTGTGTTTTTGAAGTTGATATTTTTTAGGATTTTGTAGATTCTGGATATGAGGCCCCTGTAAGAAGAATCACAGGCCATGATTCTCTCCAATTCTGTAGGAAACCTCTTGACTAATTGGATTATTTCTTTGGCAGTGCAAAAGCTTTTTAGCTTTATGGCATCCCAATCACTGATTTTTGACTTTACTTCCTTCACTTAGGTGACATGTTGAGAAAGTCTTTTCCTACTCCCAAATGGTGAAGTGTTGGTCCTAATTTGTCTTCCATCAGTTGCAAGGTATCTGATTTAATTCCTAGCTCCTTGATCCATTTTGATTTGATTTTCATGCAAGGTGAAATGTAAAGGTCTAATTTCAACTTTCTGTAAGTGGATGACCAGTTTGTCCAGCACCATTTGTTGAAGAGGCTGTCTCTCCTCCATGTAATATTTTGTCCCCCTTTGTCAAAAATCAGATGCTTAAAGATTTGTGGGTTTATTTCAGGGTCTTATATTCTATTCCATTGGTCTTCTTTCCTATCTTGATACCAGTACCATGCTCTTTGTTACTACAGCTCTATAGTATAGTTTTAGATCTGGTACAGCAAAACTACCTGTTTCTTCTGTCTTGCTTAGTAATGTTTTGACTATTCTGGGTTTCTTATTGTTTCAAATGAATTTGAGAATTTCCTTTTCTATATCTGTAAAGAATGACATTGGTATCTTAATGTGGATTACATTGAATCTATATAGTGCTTTTGGCATAATGGCCATTTTTATTATATTGATTCTGCCTAACCAAGACCATGGAACATCTTTCCATCTTGTTAGGTCATCTTGGAGTTCATTCTTCAATGTCCAATAATTTTCATTGTAGAGATCTTTGACTTCCCTTGTTAGGTTAATTCTCAAGTATTTTATTCTTTTCAAGGATATTGTGAATGGGCAATTCTGTCTCTTTTGACGGGGCTAAAGTATGGAGTTGGATGAGCTAGGAGAAGGGTTAATTTTATTCTATATTTTTTTTTCAAGGCAGGAGTAAGACTTCTAAGACAGGAATTCTGGAAGGGGCTAGGGCTTGATTTTGATCTAGTCTAGTAGCAAAAGGCAAATATGAAGGTAGGGACACCCAGCCTCTTGTGCATGTAGGACATGACATCTGGGGATGTTAGAGTCAATAAACAGACCAAAGGCATCAATCCTAAGCACGCCTATCTAAAGAAGTCTGATTCCCTTACAGCAAGCAGCTAATGTAGGGAAGCAGCATGTGTCTGGGGCTGCACTAATACAATCACCTGATCACTGAGAACCTGTTCTCATTGTTTCCATCTTTGTTTCTAGTTCTTGACTTCCCCAGCAATGCCTGTCTTCTCAACCTTCACCTTCATGGGAGATGAAATTGGGTAACTATTAGAAATCCAGGCTTTAACACAGTGATTCTCAACCCTGGGTGCATATTAAAATCACCTGGGGAGTGGGTGGAAATCCCAAAGCCCAGGCCATACCCTAAACAATTAAATGAGACTTTTTAGGTGTGAGACCAGGAGTGCTATTTTGAAAGTCCCAGGGCCACTGTGATAATATAAGAAGACCTGCATTCAAAGTCTAACTTAGCCAATTACTACTCTGTCTCAGTTTCCTCATCTGTAAAATGGCAATAATTATGTCCACTTTGTAAGATTATAAGGATTAAACGAACCCATTCCTGTAAAAATCTCAGCATCTTTCCTTATCTCCTAGAATCACATTTCCTTTCTGTGTCTTCCTGGTTTTGAACTTCAGTACCTTCCCAACACTTGTTTTTATTCATCCTTAGGGGCCTGTATCATGTTGTTCTAGGCACTGCCTCAAACTCCAGGCTATGTGGTTGGTCCCTGGCTAAGCTTACTCCTGCCTCCACTAAGAGTCAGGGAACAGGAGAGTGGGACAGTGAGGAACACCAACAGAGAGAGGGCAGCAATAGACAGAGTGACCAACTGTCTTCTGTTGCCCTGGGCTGAGGCATTTCCCAGGATGTAGGACTTTGAGTACTGAAACTGGGACAATTCTGGGTAATCCAACATTACGTTGCCCTAACTGGTGCAGATAGTCCAAGCAATCAATGCAGGCAGGAGTTATCTTTAGGGAAGTCCATTAGCAAGAAGAGAGGGTCTCAAGTTTAGGCCCTGTCTTGCAGAGAGTGAGGCTCAAGAAACAGATTCAGCATCCTGGCAGGTGGAAGAAGAGACAAGATTCAGTTGGGAATAAACAGGCGTGTTTATTCAGAGTGGCAATTGCCTTTAGCCAGCTCCCAGTTTCAGCTTCAGCCTCCAGTCTGTGTGCTGCTCACAAGCAAATGTTTATGACCCCTAGTACGTACACTGAATCAGTGTTTCTGGCTTTGACTACCCACTAACCATAACAGAACTGGTTCCCAGCCTTGACTACACATTAAAACATGACATAGCCCACTGGAAGCCCTGGTGAGGGTGCCCAACCATAGCTATTTGGGGCCTACCCCAACAGACCCCACTTAGGGACAAGAATAAGGTGTAAAAGAGGGGACTGGGCAGGTGAAGCAGGACCCCAACCCTTGAGGCATCTGGCCAGAGCCTCTTTAGGGATGCAAGATCCCCGTTAACAAAGCTGGAATGCAAGATGACAAACTGCAAGGTCAAGGTCCAACCAGCTCAGGTAGCATGAGGTAAACTGAAAAATGCTCAGTCCCTGAGACAAAGCTGAAGTACACGTGGAGTTTTTTGCTCCAAAGCAAAGAAGGATGCAAATGCCAGCTTTTAGCACTTTGCCCTTAGGTGAGCTCTCTCTCTCTCTCTCTCCCACCTTACATCTTTTTTCTTTTTAGTATTAATTTTAATTGTGGCAAAATACATATTACATCAAATTTGCCTTCTTAATAACTAAGTGTACATTTAGTAATGTTATAGATATTCCTATTGTTAAGCAACCAATCTCCAGAACCTTCTTACATTGCAAAATTGAAACTCTATACTCATTAAGCAAATCTGTATCTCTCCCTCCCCAGCTGCTAGCAGCCACCCTTCCACTTTCTGGTTTTGGAAGGTTTTTCCCCCAGGTACCCCCATATAAGTGGAATCATTCAATATTTGTCTTTTTTGTGATTGGCTTATTTCACTTGGCATAAAGTCCTCAAGTTTTTTCCATGCTGTAGCATGTGTCATTTGATTGTCTGTACCGACTGTATATTGTTTGTCTACCGTCCATCTCTCCATCCATCTGTCCATCCATCCATCCATCCATCCATCCATGGACATTGGGTTGCTTTGGCCATTATGATAATGCTGCTGTGAATAAAATAACCAAAATCTTCTTCTGGAGATTGATTTCAATTCTTGTCCACGTTCCCCCAGAAATAAGATTGTCTTGACTTCTTCTCATCCTGAGTTCCATGCCTCATTGGAGCAGGCCACAGAGACTATGTGGCATTCCTCAAAGTAGGAAAAGTTTGCTCTTCCTCTTCTGCTGCTACTGTGACTGTAATTGCTGCCTCTTCTATGTCTTCAAACTCTTGGGCTTGGGATATTAATTTTCTCTTCACTGTCAGTCATTCATCATTTATAAAAATAAAAAAAGGATTTATGATGAGGCTGGGGTCTGAAGACTGGGAAGATGACCTGGGAGAGCCATGTTGAAGACACACTTGGTTAATCTCCTCTCACCTTCCCTGTTGTGTATGGCCTGCTTTTCTTCATCACTCCACATACGTCTTAGCTTTAACAGGCAGTGACATCCCTTGGCACCTTCCTAGTCTTTTGACTAGGAAAGGTGTCTCCTTGATCTTCCTCTAACTTTTTAGCCCCTCCAGCTCTGACACCTCACATTTATTTCTGCCCAGATGAACCCCTTCCTTGACTCTTGGAAACAAGGATTCTTCCTCTCTCTGTTCTCCAGTGGGGTGGGGCAGTTACTTTACCTGGTGCAAATTTTTTGAGGTATATATAAGAACAACCCTTATGGAAGAGATCATGATGAGTAAAATCAGCTTAACCCAGAGATCTAAGGGTCGATTGTCTCCACTCATCTGTGGAGGTGGGGACTAGACCCTGGACAAAGAGAAAGTTGGTCTAGTAACATGAGTTAAATCCAGATAAGATGTAATGCTTTATAATCTAATATCTTTTTTTAGAGTTATAAAGGGAAAGGGAAGGGA